>JAFBJY010001262.1:0-217124 GCA_016801885.1 Toxotes chatareus | reverse complement strand
ACTACTGTGCTGTGACATTCTCAATGAGAGGAAACAAGCAATCAGTTCTGTACCTCATAACCTAGAGTCATCACAACAAGTCCACCTTTTAAATGATGAGTTTTAAGGACTCACACTGGGTTTGACAGAAGTCTCACCTCTGCTACAGGACACTAACACAAACACTGGAACTGGATAGAGCTGAGTTACAGGGAGTTTTAGTTCTGATCTGAATGACACATATAAGAACATAAGAAGTGCTTTCCTTGAACAGAGAAACATCAACTTTGCCACTAAAGCCTGTGTTTCAGCCTGATCGTGTTCATATACTGTGTCATTCTATGAAGCCTGAGACAAAACACAATCACTTCATCTTTCATAGAAGACCAGTTATAAAGGACAGCTGTCTGAGACATTTTAAACCAAAGTTGCAGCTCACTTCTTTGCAGCAGAGGGAGGCTGTCCTTTGAAATCAATGAGGCGATGTGTTGACATGTCACTCTTTCATGGACACACAGCTGGGCTCAGGTCCATGTTCAGGTCCAGGTCCAGCAGAGTCTGGTGTGTGCTGCTGATCTGGCTCTTCAACACAACACACACAGAGCTTTGAGTGTGAATAATGATGGTGCAGTGATGTGAGTGCTGAGCTCTGACATGGAGAAGAGTCATGGACAGTTAGAGATCCTCATCTCACCTCTGAGCTTTGGTCTGGATCTTATGGTCCCCACGCAGACTGGTTTTAGGGAGGGCTCCTCCTCTGTCCTCACACTGATTCATGATGCTGAATTCACATCCACATCAGCTCACACACACTTTCTAACTTCATCTGGAGAGAAAACACAAATCATTCATCTGCTCATCAACTGAAATCATCCTCTCCATCATTTGTCCTGTAGAAATATCAGCTGCTCCTCCACTGATTGGCTCTTGTTTCCTCTTTCATATCAGTGTCAGTTGAATGCAGTCAGACAGCAGTGTGAGGCAGAGGAAGCTGCCATCAGCTGCTGTACTTCCACTGTCAGTCCACTAGATGGGGTCATGAAGCTGCAGTGAAGTGCAGAGCAGCACACACATGATCCAGGGACGAGCATTTCCATTCACTGACACACAGACTGAGATCCACTGGTTTTATCTGACACTATCTAAAAATCCTGCTTTTTAATTTCACTTGAGTAAAAGTCCACAAGTGTAATCAGTAAAATATACTTCAACTGTCAAAAGTAAAAGTGCTGATCATGCAGAACAGACTCATTTGGTTTTTATTTCAAATCTTAATCTGAAAAGTAACTCTAGCTGTGAAATAAATGTAGTAAAACAGTGAAATATTTCCTCTGGAAAGCTGTGAAGTAAAAGTATAAAGAAGCAGAAAATGGAAACACTGGAGTTTCAGTGCAGCACTGCAATAAAAGTACTGAGTTACTTTTCAATACAACAGTATTAGATTCCAAACAACTTGTATATGCTTTTCAAAATAAAAGACGGACAATTTGAATAAATCCATTACAATAATATTAAAACTTTTTTTTAAAGGAAATTTCTTTCATTTAATCATTGATCATGTTTAAGTACAATTTTACATAAAGAATCTAGTTCCTGTTGGATGAGGACCAGAGGTCTGAGACCTGTACTACGAAGCAGGATTTGGGTTTGGCACGGTAACTTCAGGTTTAACGATTTACTCCACGACAACCCCACAAAACACAAAAGTCAGAAAACTCAGGTCACAACAGGTGGTGCTGACGTATAAAAACATTAAAGCTGCTGACATTTACCTTCAGACAGAGAAGATGTAGTCACAGTAGTCGCAGTTAATGTTGTGATTTAGTTGGTCAACTTGAAAAATGTTTTCATCTGCTTGGATCAAAAAGTGTAACTAGGGATGCAACCGATTGTGAAATTCTGGGCCGATACCGATGTTTAAAATAACAACTTGGCCGATGCCAGTGTTTTTTCTTTTATCTATTCTCTCTTTTGTTCCACAGAAACATTACTGAACTGTTTTTACTAAGTCTTTCAGCTCTTCATCGTACTATCCTTGAATGAGCACAAATTAATCAGACAAATTTATGAAACAAGAACAACCCTTTAATGTCAATTTTAGTTGACATTTAAGATAACCTTAATTCACATGACAAGTTCTTTTCTGAAAAATAACTTTCCACAGCCCTCTTAGACTGCTCACTAATCAATGAAATTTTTTACAGTACTTACATTGCCTAACAAAATTATTTGAGTGGTTTTAGCCTGATAAACAAAAACTTATTCAATTAGATTTTTTAGTACCAAGGCTACATTGCCCAATAAAAAGTATTTTTGTGAAAATAAAATAAAATAAAAATAAAATACATCAAGTGTAAATGTAAAAATGGAAAATAAATAATTATTAATAATTATTAGTAATTATTAAATACAAACATAAATAGGACTATCGTTCACCTTGTGTATTTTTCAGACAGAACTCAAAGGCCATTTGTGCCATTTTATACATGGGGCATCTTTATAAAACAAAATTGGCCTCTCGGGAAAAACAGTCCCATACAGTGGGCCTCCTCTACTGAACATTAATGATACATAAATCACCTGCTGTATCTCTCGCCTACTTCTTAGTAAGAGGCATGTTTTTCTTTACAAAGATATGCACCTCTGCTTTGTCGCTGCAAAGTCTATTTCTCTTTTCATCCAAGATATGAGACACAAAGCTGAACAGCCGCTCACTCTCCGTGTTGGTGCATGGCGCACAAAGGTATTTGCGTGCCATTTGTGCCATTTCTGGAAAACGCAGATGATTATTTGTCCAATAGCCAAGTGCAGTCTCACCTCTGGGAATAGGGGTCTCTGCCAAGAAAATATCCAGTTGTTGGGATACAGAGGTCCTTGGCCTCTCTGGTCCGTTTTCCTCCAGAATCTCCTCAAACATATCATGCTGAGGGCCCTGCTGCGTCGGGTCGTTGCCTCTTGCGCTGTGGGTGATATGCGCTCTCTCCATCGCGCGTCCCATCCTCGGCACCGGCAGCAGGCAACAGGTGCGCGTCAAGTATTGCTCGTGCGCGTTGTTTAACATCGCTCATCAAAGTAGCGATCCTTGTCTCTGGGATCCAATAAGGTAGCAGTGCAGAACATGGGATCATACTCGATTTGATCGAAGCGTTTATTTACAGCCTCTAATAGTGAGGCTGCCGACGTCATCCACTCAGAGTGGATGACGTCGGCAGCTCATTCATGCCTCTAACTTCAAGCTAACTTCTCTTGTCAGTTGTACAAACGGGGAGAGGAGTTATAAAGTTTTAAATTAATTGCCACTGGTGCGCACATCTCTCCATCATGTCAGGTATACTGTTCTAACAGTTCCCATGTAAATCAACACATAATCATCGGCCACTGCCATCGGTGAATGTCATTTATTTGCCGATGGCCGATGGTTGTTAACGAGGCGAACATCGGCCGATACCGAAGTTCAGCCGATGCATCGGTGCATCCCTAAGTGTAACAAAGCTTTTATTCAGTGAACATTCTGTATCTCCAAGAGACTAAAACCTTAACTTCAAATGTTTTACATGAATCATCATTCCATCATTAATTCAGTAGAAATATCAGCTGCTCCTCCTGCTCTGAGAAGGAGGCCCATGAGTCCATGTCTGTTACAGACCATATCCTGTAATTTCACCATGGTTCAATATCGTCTGTAAAGTTCGTCAGGACTTTTCAGTTTCTTGTGCGTTGAAACAAACACACACAGAGTGTCATGAACAGACGGCCATCTTTACTCATCCAAAGTTTCCAAGCTGATATTTCAGTTTGAGACGACGACTGTTTCAAACCTCCTCCTGATTTTAAACAAACTCGTCGTCACTGTCAATATTTTCACAAACTAGAGAAAACCATGTCCCTTTAATGAAGACAAATCAAACCAATCAAGAGCTCCACTTACTCAGTTTTTCCATGAACTTCATCCCTCTGCAGCCTCTCTCCTGTCAGTGTAGGAAAGACTCTTAGTTCTTCAGTTCAAGCTTCTTTTTCCTCAGCTTCTTGTGTGAGTGTGTGTGTCCACTTTTACTGACACACAAAAAAAAACAAAAAAAAAACAGTGTTGTTGAGTAAAACATTAAAATCTGCTGACATTTACCTTCAGATGGAGAAAATCATCTTCGCCACAAAGTTTGGTCAAAGTGAAAGTAAACCCAAGGCTTTGCCCAGAGAGGTGTGTGTGTGTGTGTGTGTGTGTGTGTGTGTGTGTGTGTGTGTTGTCTTTCCTTATCCAAATATGCAGTCACACTGCATATTTGGATATTTGGTTGACTGGGTCTCAGTCAGACTGAAGTTCACATGCTGAAGTGTTATTAAGACATGAAACCTCCTCATGACTCCCAGTGTGAACACACAAACACTCTGCTGCTGTTTGATGTTTTCATTATTATTGATTATTGATCAGTTGAATCAGCTGAGCTCCAATGGAACTAAATTCTCCATTTCAACAGTGATGTCTTCAACACAAACATTCAGGCTTCACATTAATGTGGATGGAACTGGACTGTTCACAGAGAAACTACCATGATCACTGCTCTCCAGTGGTCACTGTCAGTAACTACAACTCTGAACACACCACACTGACACTCTTTTCCTTGTTCCTGTCAGTACTCACACTGACTGACACACACTCACATTTAGAATCAGCTAGAGAGTCTTTAGATAACATGCCAAGCTGATGCTGTTGTAGCATCTACACTTACACACAAATCAATCAAGTCAAAATAGGTTACTAACATCAAGGTGATGAATTGGGCCTGCTGGGCCTTAATCATTTCAAATTAAAACTAAGAATTCAAGAATAAAGCAAAACAAAAATTAAATGTATTTTATTGGGATTTTATGTGATAGACCAACACAAAGTGGTGCATAACTGTGAAGTGGAAGAAAACTGATACTTTGTGTTTAAGATTTTATACAAATAAAAATCTGAAAAGTGTGGTGTGCATATGTATTCATCCCCTTTACTCTGATACCCCCTAAATAAAATCCAATGCAACCAAATGCCTTCAGAAGTCACCTAATTAGTAAATAGAGTCCATCTGTGTGTGTACTTCAATCTCAGTATAAATACAGGTGTTCTGTGATGGCCTCACAGGTTTGTTAGAGAACAAACAGCATCATGAAGACTAAGGAACACACCAGACAGGTCAGGGATAAAGTTGTGAGAAGTTTAAAGCAGGGTTAGGTTATAAAAGAATATCCCAAGCTCTGAACATCTCACAGAGCACTGTTTAATCCATCATTCGAAAATGGAAAGCATATGGCACAACTGCAAACTTACCAAGACATGGACGTCCACATAAACTGACAAGAAGGGCAAGGAGAGTATTAATCAGAGAAGCAGCCAAAGGGCTGATGGTAACTCTGAAGGAGCTGCAGAAATCCACAGCTCAGGTGGGAGAATCTGTCCACAGGACAATTAGTTCCACACTCCACAAATCTGGCTTTTATGGAAGAGTGGCAAGAAGAAAGCCATTGTTGAAAGAAAGCAATAAGAAGTCCCATTTGAAGTTTGCCACAAGCCACGTAAGAGGACACAGGAAACATGTAGAAGAAGGTGTTGTGGTCAGATGACACCAAAATTGAACTTTCGGGCCTACATGCAAACCACTATGTGTGGTGGAAACTGAAGACTGCACATCAACCTGAACACACCACCCCCACTGTGAAACATGGTGGTGGCAGCATCATGCTGTGGGGATGCTTTCTTCACTGCAGCTGGAGGGAAGAATAAAAAGTAAAGAAACAGCTTCAGTGGCTCTGACAGAACTAAGTGGAATAAATCTGCTGTCACGCTTGTTTGCACACAGATAACTGGCTTTATCCAATGAGACCAACTAGACTGTCTTCACTTTGACCTCTGACATATACTGGAACACCACTGTATATATGGGACTGATCAGCTCCTGTAGATACACTAGAAGGATTTTAGACTGAAAAGACAGATATATTTTTATAATACCATCATGTATCAAAACTGGAAAATATGCACTAATGTTATTCACACAAATAATATATTTTTCTTAATGTGCCAATTTTCCATATGAGCTGTCGTCTTCACCTTTTGTCCTCAGCTCATTTAGAATTATAAAGACAGATACTTGAGTCTGACTCATGTTGTTTCCTGCATTAATCAGTTCATCTTCTGTCTTAAGGAAAATAAACTTGCACGTATGTATTTAAACTACACATGGTCAGTGTCAGTGAACATCACACAGCTTTAATATGAGATAAAAGAACTTTTTTTCCTCTGACATTAAACAGTGTCCACTGTGACTGTCCACCTTAGTATGAATGTTTAACGGTGCAGAGACAGAATAACACAGAGACAAACTGCTGGCTAAGAGACAGAGGACTCACACACAGACACAGTCTCTTCCTCTCTGGATAACAGTTCCGGTAGGGGTCGCTAATGTTCGTGTGAAAGCAGCAGAAGAAGCAGCGACAGAGTCTCCAGCTCTTGTGTTCATCAGCAGCGTTCACACTGGGATTTCTTCCTCCGCTCGGCTTCATCTGCAGCGCTTTCTTCTGGAAATGAACCGCTGGACACGGAGCTTCGTCGGAAGAGCGCGGAGCTTTTGCAGCTGATTAAAGGACACCATGCTTTACTTCTGGATACACACCGTGTGGATCCCCGCCGTCGCTTTCTCTCTTTGGATTTCAAGGCAAAGGATCGTTTCATTCTTTTCATTTCATGTCCTGGCGTTTTCCACTAGGAAACACCGGAGCTGAGAGGGAAATTCCAGCTACCGTGGATGTTTATTGTGCGTGTGTCCGTCTGATGCTGACTCGAGTTGTGAAGGTCTGTGAAGTGACGTCTCAGAGAGCTGGTCTCTCTGATGAAATGTGTGTGTGGGACATTTGTATTAGGCCGTATGCAAGTTAGCTTGTGTGTATTGTTAAATAGCTGTAAATACCAAACCTAACCACAGAGTGGACTCTGGATACAAACCCCAGTCTCCCACCTCCACTGCTGTTAATAAACTTCATTACCTCATTCATTCAGAAAATCTGTTTCCTCTGAACATCATCCAGCCACATTATGTTTCACACATAATGGATTTGCTTTTCCACAGTTTACTACAGTTTAGTGTATTTAGTGTATGTGGTTGTAGTGAGCGAGGGAGTGAGAGAATGAATACAGGAAGACAGATGGATCAACATGGTGAACAAAACATACAGGTGTACAATGACAGTGTTGTGGTAAAGCTGAGTTACAATCCAATATCATAATATAGAGAGGGAATATATACTTCATTAAAATGAGCAGTGAAGGAGCACAGACGAGTCACATCAATTCACTGAACTCCTCCTGTCACAGTCACAGAATAATGATCAGATTACTATAGAAACTTCTGGATAAATGATGGAACAGTTCATCATTTTCTCCGACCGAAAAGAAAATGTGTTTTTCTTCGAATCGTGAAAATCTTTAAAACGAGTTTTGTGAGAAAAAAAAGGGAAAATGACAGAAGAAATTTTCTCTCTCTCTTCAAAAACTTTCAAGAGTCATCATGAAGAAATAAAGTACATCATTGTGTTTAATGGTGAACTGGAAACACAGAGCCTGGAAATGACAGAGTCAAACTGGCTCTTGTGGTGTAATTGTGGTCATAATAATAAAATTCTACAGCTGCTGCAGTGAGAACTTTTCCTTCATCCTTCTTTTCCCATCACACACACACACACACACACACACACACACCATCATGGAAAATATAGGGAGCTGAATTTTGAACAGCTACAAGATTTGGAGCTTAGTGACCATCATCAAAAGACAAGGAAACAGAAGAAAGAAAACATTTCAAAAAATGAATGTACCATTTCCTCATATGAAATAGTTTCACTGCTTAATAATTAAGATCCTCCAACAACTAGGACTAGGCCACCTCAAACACATCAACATGTTTTAGATTCCAGTTTCAGGACTAAGGTTTTCTAGGCAGGAAGAATTCTCAGCAGCCTAAATTTCCTCCACAGGGAGGAAATCACTGATTGTTTTACTTTTACTTTTTGTCCCTTAACCAAAGAGGGTAAACATGAACACAGCCTGAAACGCTTCATGCAACAGCTGATCCTACGACTCATTCTGGAGATTTACTACAGGACATAATTGTATTGCACTGGAAATGAACTAAAAATCAAGGCTCAAAGCCAAAAGGAGATTTGAACCTAGTGTTCAGTATAAGACACAAGTGGACTCAGTGATAGGTAAATGTAAGAAGGCTGAAACTTTTAAAGCACAATAATAAGTAGATGATTGTAGAAGTGGAAACAGTGTGTGCTGGTTAGTTTGCATTGGACTGGGAGATTATTTCTCCTGAGTCTTAAACTGTGCTTCTTTGTTTTTGGGCCAAATCTTGAGAGATGATGAAAGTGATTCACACATTGGAAATAAGAAGAATTTACCAACACATCAAACTGTTTCCTGTTCACAGCATTTAAAGTGAAGTCCTCCATCAGGTATCATCATACATCACAGACCTGACCTACAGTACATTGACGTATTTTCATAAAATAACACACAGCACTCTCCACTTGACATCCAACTCTATCATTTCCATTAGAGTTTCTTTAGAAAGGATCTTGCTGCAGACAGTACAGACTTCCTAGAAATCCTTTCCTTTAACACAAACTACAGTGCATCACACCAAAACAAAGTTAAGAAGTTGAGCAACCATGAGAATATCTCACAGTCATGATCAGCATTAAAAAAAACAATATTGTCCATGAATGATAAGCACACAATCAAACCACTGGGCTTATGGGTATGACTACTTGTCCGTCACAGTTTCACAAACATATCATTTGGACAAAACATTTCAAAACATTAACTTCTAAACTAAACACTGACATGAACTACTAACATGTACTGACTTACTGAAAACCTTGAGGTGATCTGGACTTTCCTGTAGTTTCCTCTTGTCCTTGTAACAGCAGTAGCTCCTCCCTTCCTTGTCAATAATTGTGCAGAAATATCTGAGTGGTTCTTTCTTCCTAAATCATGAGCAAGTCCTGTCCAGTCCAACTGTTTCTGCTCCTGTTTGACTTCTGAACTTGTCTCTGGCTGTGTGTCCACTTACTGCAGCCTGTGACATCAGACTGTAGAATGTTGATACATCAAAGGCATCAAAGGACAAACACACACACACACACACACACACACACACACACACACATACACACACATTCTTGTCTTACTATATACATTAACCATTATAACTGAAAGCCTAACATTAACCAAAACATAACCCATACTAATGATATTCAATCTTCTCAAAAATACCAAATGAATTACAACAATAAGCACTCAGGACCATTCAGCTGGGTTGGTGAATTCAGCACCAAGGACAGCAGCAGCTGAACTGTACACAACTACATGTACTAACACACAGCAAATTCACAAAGTACTAAAATCTGAGTCAGGCAAAAAAAGTGTGAAAGAGTTACATTTCTGGAGTTTATTTTATAACTCTGCCTACAGTTTGTGTTAAGGTGTACACCCAGGCCGAGTTGAATTTTGGACTTTATTCCTGGTGTTCAGGATCTGATTTTAACTCTGTCCCTGGAGTTCACGACGCATTTTATCGCGGCATGAGCAGCACAAGGAACGTCGTCACAAGGCTGGTAAGAGCATGATTTTATCAAAAAGTACTTTTAAATGCGTGATATTTTGTCATTGTTCTCACTTTATCTACTTACATAGTACCGCTAATGACTGCGAACTTGATGTTGAACGTAACCCCATTGCTTTTACTCCATTATTTAGAGCAAGTAGCTCCCGCAGCATTAGTTAGCTAACTGTCCTTAGCTGCCATTGTGGAGCTGTTAGCTTTCACTCAAACGTTAATGTCGGCCATACTGTCTGTGGCGTGATGATGTGTCTGTATGACGGTAATGACAAACTGTTTGATAAGCTTCACAAATTAATGACGACGCACATCTTGAAGGTAATTAATACTGTTTTGAAATAACCATCCAACAATGCAACCGCATGTCGGTGTTTTAAGAGAATAATTTCTGGCTCAACGCGCAGACGCAGCTGAAAAGTCAGTTTTGGCTAGCATGCTAACAGTTGAGCTTATAACTGTAGCCTTGCTGTTTTGAACAGCGGTGAGAAACGTGTATTTTAACAGTGTGTAGTTGGGATAAACTTTAACTTGAACATGTTATTCTCAGACATATGACATTTTCTTCCTTTATGTCAAACCAACATGCTGATCAAAGTACAACATGGAGGGAAGAAGAAGGACATTAAACTGAAGAGGCTTGCTTCTCAGATTTTCTCAGTGCAGGTCAGTCAGATGTTTAGTATTAAATGAATAAAGATGTAAACATGTTGTAACGTGGAGTTGTTATGGTATAGTCCAGCAGAAGTTTCTTATCCCAGAGACTACAACACTGAAAGTCACAGATCAACAGGGAGCAGAGGTGGATGAGGATGTTTCAAAGATCTGTGTTTTTTCATCTACAGTGATGATGGTAGGACATTTAAAAATTCATATTTTGCTGCACTTA
Organism: Toxotes chatareus; assembly: GCA_016801885.1. Classification (NCBI taxonomy): domain Eukaryota; kingdom Metazoa; phylum Chordata; class Actinopteri; family Toxotidae; genus Toxotes; species Toxotes chatareus. The sequence goes on along the minus strand of JAFBJY010001262.1, from coordinate 206,600 downwards.
TATTTTGAGAGATTTGTATCTTGACACAGACAAAAATATGTGATTGTGAGAAGTGGATGATAAGAATTCCAAAGTACAGTATTTAATCAGTTCATATTAAGCTGTATGTGTTGTCTGCATTTCAGACCTCCCATCTACTGAAGCATCTATGAATGTTCTGACTTTGTCAGTTTGTCAATAAAGTTAAGTTGTGTTGTGTGGGGTTGAGCTCCACCTAGTGACGTTTTCTGCGTACTGCAGCTTTTCTGCCGGACTCTGGTGTGTGTAGTGATGTTCGAGAATCCACCACAAAGTTGATTGTCGAGCCCTGAATGGAACCGTCGGTATGAGTGAATGCATTTCGTTTGTTTGTTTGTGGCACTGGGGTCTTATTTCAGGTAGTGTTTGAGATGTTTATTTTAAGTTTAAGAAAACATGCTAATCGCTCAGCTAAGCGCTTGCAAGAAGCTAGTTAAGCCATTATAGTTAATTTACCTTATTGTTTAGCCTCATTGTTCAATTTTTTTTCAATTTTATTTATTTATTATATAATATATATAATATATAATATATAATATATAATATATAATTGTGTGTTCTGATGTGAACTGTATGTATTAATAATTATTTTGTAACATGTTGTGTATCTATTTGTGTTTCAGTTTTACAAAAAGACATAAGAAGAGTCAGTAAAGCAACGAGGAAAGTCTACTGGGTCTTTTTATTTATTTGTTAGCTATCTGTCAGTCAGGACAGAACAATGAACCCTATTGATGGTTCAGACCTGACAGAATATGTGACCCTCACTACTTGTGGTAAGCAGAGTTATAGGTAATGGTAATGTTTTGTCTTGAGACAGGTAATATCCAGCCAGGTCTGTGATATAGTTTTAATGTGCTGGACTTTAGATTTTATTTGCCTTATACTTGTGTGTGTGTGTGTGATCTTAAGATCTAAGTGTCCTGCAGCAAGGGTGTGAAGGCTCCTCCTTCCAAGTCTGACAGATACACTGTCAGTCTCAAGCACTTTAAGCAGTTTAACCATTAGTATTTACATATCCAGCACCTGTTGCTGTCTTGTGTGTCACTCTGTCTGTAACTGCTGTGTTACAAAGATGTTCATATCCATGTGTTTGTCTGAGTATACAACCTTAGAAAAGGGATTAGTGTGGAAATTGTGGTACATGTGAGACAAGAAGAGACTCCATTAGAGATCAGGTCTGAAAATACCAGGAAAAAAAAGATCTGACGAGAATTTGATACAAGTAAAAACACACCAACCAAAAACAAAGCAAATAGAAAGGGACATGTCCAGTTACACCCAGACCTGTCCCAGAACCTGGTCAACAGTCTGCCACTGGTCATGTGTAAAGGCCACGTGATGTACTTTTTTTCATACATGATGGAAGGGCTAAATTTTAGATACAAGTAGAATCATCCCAAAAATAACTAATGAAAGGGAAAAAGGGCAAGGTCAGCCATGTCCCTTGGTCTGAAACACACCTACAATTTATAATATAATAAGTGATGCACAGATGGTAAACATCAGTTTTTTTCTGCAGAAGAAACTCACGCTTTTGAATTCTGTTTTTGAGGAATAAAGCTTTCTGGATTCATCTTCTCTGATCTCCTGTATTTGATTGACTTTGTGAATTTTTTCTCAGCAGAAGACTTGAATACTTAGAAGTTTTTGGAAGAAAAGACTTAGAGAATAAAAGAGTAAGGTGAGAGGACTCAGCTTCAACTGGCCCTTTGTGGGGTCCACAGCCTGGCCAGAAAGATCTGCATCAATCCCCTCTTCAGGTCAGCTCTAGTGGCGCTGTATCATGCCCTATCACCTGATCTGAAGGCGGAGTCAGGGACTCTGAGGAATGACCGGATGTGGCTGTTCATCCAGGCTTTCTGATTGGAGAAGTCCTGATGAGTCTTTTTGTTGTCACATGTTCCACAGAGAACCTGATGTAGTTCAGTACAGCTTCTGTGTGTTCAGCCAGGTCTTCGTGTTTGAGGAGCTCCCACTCTGTCTGTGAGAAGCAGTGTTGGAGCTGAGCGAGTTCATTCAGGCCAGCTCCAACACTGCTTCTCACAGACAGCGTGGGAGCTGCATGAACTCATCTTCAGGGGATTCTCACCTGTTCAAGATACAAAAGAAGAAAATGGGACCTTTCTGTACCTGGAAATGAAAACAAATACCTGAAGGTAACTTAACCTTCCTCTCACCTTCTTTAAAGACTGATTAACACCAAAAAGTCAATCAAAGATCAAGAGAAGCTCAGTGGAATGAGGTTCATCAGGGTTTCTGACCAGTTGCAGCATCAGGAAATGTGACCTTACTGTACCTGGAAACCAAAACAGTACATGACACTGCAGCCAGCTGACGTCTATCTATCTATAAATCTAAATATAATAATATGGACAGACGCAGCAGAGCACTGGTTCAGCTATCCCATGTTCTAACATGTCGCTCTCTACTCTTCCATCTGTTGACTCTTTCCTACCAGCAGCCAGTAGGAACATGGTTAATATACTGAGCATCTCCCACATCCATGTGATGCTGAATGAGGCTGGTGTGTGATGGTGTATCTGAGAAGAGAGACAAGAGAGAATTAAACAGCTTCACTGGATCTTTCCTCTGAGTGTGTGATAGATAATCTGACCGACCGCCTCACGAGGTTCAGATGCTCAGAATAGTTGAGTCTCCCTGTTTAGGTGAAGATAAGACTCCAACGAGCTGAACAGGTTCAACTGTCTGTGGAAACTTCAGAGAAAAAGTGAGCACAGTGATGGATGAAAAAACAGAACTGCTGCTAAAGCTGCTGAAATACTGAAATATCACTACAGTCATTAGACCAACTGTTACCACTTACAGTTACCACTTGCATTGTTTATTCATCTGACAGTTAAATGAATGTGTGTTCCACTGGTTTCAGGCTCCAGAGCTCAGGAGATGTGAAAGTTTGGGTTGTAAATCACTCTCATTAATTCAGACTGTGAGACTCAGAAACTGACATAATCAGAGCACTTTAAATCTGTGCACTCCTGACCTCTAGTGGCTGGAGTCAGTGTGACATGCTCTCATAACACACCTAATGCACGTTTGAATTTATTCATCAGTTAATAAATGTACATTAGAATTTTAAACATTAATTTAAAAGGAAAATGGGAAATTTATCAAACAAAAAAATTCTTAAACTAAAAATTAGGTCAGAAAAGAATAAAAAATCATTCCAAAAAAAAAAGCATTGTACTTTTTGATTAGTATTTTCTGTTGTGTATGTTCTGTCATTATACTGACATATGAACTGCCTGTTACCTCTGTCATGGAAGTCAGTTTGGTCTCAATCGACAGAATCATTACATTTAGAAATGTTTTCAATGGTTGAAATACTTTTCTAAATACTTTGGGAGTTATACAGGTTTTGTGCATCTTAGTACATAAGTTCCAAAGTATTTAGCAAAGTATTTCAACCAGCTAAATGCTAATTCATTTTTCCTTTTTTTTTGACTTTAGAAGAAAATCAAAGTTTGAAGGAAGGACTTGGAAAAAGAGTCAGGGTAAATACTTACCATGACTTTTTTATTAAGCTGTTATTAAATACAATTAAGAGTTAAAATGTATCTTACACACTAAACAGACTAGAAACTTATCTAAACAGTAAAAAGAGTAAAAGTCATAACTTACTACTACATCTATGTACTAACATGCAATAAACATGTATACTTTTTTTTTTAGGAAAGTGTAGAAGAAAATGAAAGTTTGAAAGAAGGAGTTGGAAAAAAAAACATTACTTTTAAATACTAAAAGAGAGAAACTCCAGTGCATCAAAGCAGAGGGACGGTGAGCACCAGGCTGGGGACGGGCCAGAGGGACAAGTGCATGACGTCATCCTGTTGAACGTGGGCCACAGGCTGTGGGAGGACTCTGGACTGGATCATATTACAGAGACAGAGAGTGGAGGAGAAGGAAGGTCAGACTGCATCAGCTACACCCTTTAGACTGCTGCAGCAGAGTGGGACAAATGTGTGTGGTGACCACTGAGCCAGGATAAAATGCTTCTGACCAACACAAAGACAGGAGGCAGGTGAAACCAACACTTGTCTATACATTTAGAGCACTGACGTCCTGTTGGACACTGTCTGGTATGGTCTGTGGAGCAGACCATACCAGAGAGGACTTAAAGTCCTCTCAGACTGCTGCTGTAACATCAGTGGATTCAACACACAAGCTCTGAGGAAAAAGAGCAGAGGTGCTGGTTACACGCAGCAAACGCCACATATTTAACGAGTGTGGATGCTGCTCAGGACGACAAATACTGACTCGCCGATCACCAGATGAGACCGAGTGAGGTTTACCACCTCGGCCAAACAATGAGCTGCTACAGCCCACTCCACAAAGCCCCATTCACAGCAACAGCCAAGGAAATCACACACTGAAATCAACACTCCAGCACACACCTCCACTCCACACTTCCACCATCCACAGCTTTCATCAACATACAACCACTCCCACTGGTCTCTGAACAGCAGCCACACATCAAACTTACTGTTCACTTAGCATAAAGCACTGACTGAGGCCCAACCAAACGCACGCTCAGCACAACTGTTCAGCATCATCCGGCAGAGCATGAAGACCTGCAGGAGGACAAACAATCAGTGGGATGGCTGTCTACAGGACAAACAGAGAAACTGAAGACAGGTGTTTCTGCTGCTCCCAGCAGAGGGACAGAGGCCCACATCAGGACTTTACAGGCAAAACCACATCTCAGCAACTTGGGGATATGATGTGACTGGCAGCCATGGCAACACTGGACAGGACCAAGTTAAACTGACAGGATGTCAATCCTGGAGGTGGAGGCATCGCCAGTCTGTAACGCTTTTTACTATCTAATATCTCCACTGACTCCCTTCAAACTAAATGCAAATAAACTCTTTCATGTATAGTAATAAAGGAAAATCTGTTTTTCCATGAATCCCTCACAGTTCACCTTCAGTAGTGACCATTTGTTCAGAATTCAAATCAAACTAGAAACAAATTTAAAATCAAAAGGAAAATAATGTACACCAGCAAAACAAGTCCATTGTCTACACAACGTCTTTGTCTTTTCTCGAGGGTCATAACTCTGTGATTGTATTAGTGTAGAACTTGATGGGTTGATGATTAATAATTATTTTGTATTTTTCAACTAATCATAAAACTATTTACAGTTTTATGCCACATGGGCTCGTGAGTGTTGGTTTCCCTTCAATCTTACATGAACATTTTATAATATGTAACCAGTGGAATCACTGAGGTTAATGACAATTACACTCATTTAAAAACATTAGGAATTAAAGCACTAAATCAAACTAAAGATAATCTTCAAAATCTGATTATTTCAAATCAGCACAAGCTCATAACAAATCTAACAGGATCCACATTTTGCCCAGACAGTAAAAGAAAGGAGTCTCACCCTGTTGGTGCCGGTGCTCATCTGGCTCCTGGTGGACTCTCTCCTCCAGTAGCTGTGGTCACGGAGGTGAGAAGGCAGATCACACATCTGGAAGCATTAACACAGAGTTTAGGATGATGCTCTGCTTAACTCATATTTTTTGACTCAACACTCAATAAATGTGTTACTCCTTCAACCTGCTGAGCTCACTGATGTTTCCTTCATTAGAAAAACATTTTTTCTACTCTGTGGAAATGTCCCTTTTTTCTCTTTCCTTTCCTAATTTATCTGCTTATTTCTTTATTCATTGCTGTGATGTCACATTAAAACTTGACAGTACAGAAACAACAAGAACATAAAAAGTCATCACTTATACACTGGCCAATAAAATAATGAATGTCGGTTCATCTACAGAAAATGTCCGCTCAAAGTGGAAACTACTGTATCTTTAAAAAGCAGCAATTTACTGAAGGTGGAGGATGAATGCAAAACCTGTGCAATATGCAAGATTTGATTTTTCCCTAAGAAGCTTAAACAAGCTAACACTGAATGTGTTGACAGCTGGGCAGGGTTACTTCTGTCTGAAGGTTACATTTAATTCAATAAAAGAAGTGAATATTATGCTTTGATTGGGGTTGAATGATGTTTTGCTTTGCATCTAACGCTATTGATTTGCACTAAAACATGAAGGAAAGAAAAAAAGTGGTGTGGAACTTTGTATAAAGAAAACAATGGATTTGACTTTTGTTCAACAAGGAATAAAATGATGCTGAGCTTCTGTAACACAACAGATTGTGGAGGATACTTTTGTTCCATTACTCTGTGTGAATTTACAGCAACCATAGCAGCTCATGCAGAGGCACATTAAAGGCTTTACCATGCACAGTGACTGTAACCCTGACTAAAAACTAAATACCTGAGGCTGTGATGTTCCTGTTAAGTTTATCCTGCAAAGAAGATCAAGGGAGATCATGGCTGGATAAAGTCACTCTGGGCAGTGGGGGGCAAAATGATGTGTGGCCCCACCTGAGTCCCTCTTTACCTCACTCTGTATGTCCTACACCAACTAGTGATCTTATGATGGAAAACTATTAAAAGAGAGAGATGATAGAGAGGCTCTCTCTCATCATTTCATTTGATATTTATAAAACTGAGACACACATTTCAAAACAAGGGGGGTTTCAGGGTCTGAGGACCTATAGGGCAGCCTGCTTGGCCTGGTTGGCAGTTCAGCCTTGAACGCTTCCAGTTTGTCTCTTTTTCTTGTACTATATGGACACAAGGCTCATTTTTAACACAGCATAGTCCAAATTTTTTTATTTATCACCTTTCTGTTAAGGGCTAGTTCAGGTTTCCTCCTCCTTCCTTTTGTATCCTGTATGTCCCCTGCCTTTGTATATTGTTTGTCCTAGTTTGTCTGTTTGGTCGGTGGTGTGTGTGTGTGTGTGTGTGTGTGTGTGGCTCTCTTGCCAGGATTGAGCGTGGGGACGTCACGTTCTCAACCAGTAATTGACACAGCTGTTCTGAGTCCGTCATCAGCCTTCTATCTTCCACTCATGATTTAAGCTGGCTCCTCAGTCCTGTCGCCGCCAGTTCGCCTGACCACGCCTACAGTAGACACGCTGGCTCTGAAACAGTTACTAAGTTACTTACCTGTGTTTTGGATTCCTGCTGTAATTCTTGTACTCATCTTGTCCTCCTCTGTTCCTGTAGGATCACCTGTCCATTCTCCACTGCCAGGATAATCATTCCCGGACACCTGCTTCCCTGGCCTCCATTAACCATTCCACCCATTACCTTCTACCTGCAACGGACTTTGCCTTGCCCTCAGCCGAGAGCAGCCTTCACTTCCCCACCACGCCATTTTCTCAATAAAAGTGAACTCTGCACTTCATTGTCTCAGAGTCCTGCATTTGGGTCCTTCCTGGTTAACACGGTTGCTTCCTCACTTCGCCACAACACTTTCATCCCATTAAATGTGAATGAGTACCATCATAAAGTATAAAGAAGCAGAAATGGAAATGGGAGTTTCAGTGCAGCACTGCAATAAAAGTACTGAGTTACTTTTCAATACAACAGTATTAGATTCCAAACAACTTGTATATGCTTTTCAAAAATAAAAGACGGACAATTTGAATAAATCCATTACAATAATATTAAAACTTTTTTTAAAGGAAATTCTTTTCATTTAATCATTGATCATGTTTAAGTAATAATTTACATAAAGAATTCAGTCTTGTTGGATGAGGACCAGAGGTCTGAGACCTGTACTACGAAGCAGGATTTGGGTTTGGCACGGTAACTCAGGTTTAACCATCACTCCACGACAACCCCACAAAAACACAAAAGTCAGAAAAACTCAGGTCACAACAGGTGGTGTTGACGTATAAAATATTAAAGCTGCTGACATTTACTCTTCAGGACAGAGAAGATGGTCAACAGTAGTCGTGAAAGTTAATGCTGTGATTTAGTTATCAACTTGAAAAATGTTTTCATCTGCTTGATCAAAAGTGTAACTAGGATGCACCGATTGTGAAATTCTGGCCGACATCGATGTTTAAAATAAATAACTTCAATGATGCCAGTGTTTTTTTCTTTTATCTATTCTCTCTTTTGTTCCACAGAAACATTACTGGAACTGTTTTTAATAAGTCTTTTCAGCCTTCACTCCACTATCCTTGAATGAGCAATAAATTAATCAGACAAATTTATGAAACAAGAACACCTTTAATGTCAATTTTAGTTGACATTTATAACCTTTTAATTCATGACAAGTTCTTTTCTGAAAATAACTTTCACAGCCCTCTTAGACTCTGCCTACTAATCAATGAAATTTTTTACAGTACTTACATTGCTCAACAAATTATTTGAGTGGTTTTAGCCTGAGGTCAAAAAAACTTATTCAATTAGATTTTTAGTACCAAGGCTACATTGCCCAATAAAAGTATTTTTGTGAAAAAATAAAATAAAAATAAAATAAAAATACATCAAGTGTAAATGTAAAAATGGAAAATAAATAATTATTAATAATTATTAGTAATTATTAAATATAAAATACAAATAGGACTTATCGTTCACCTTTTGTGTATTTTTCAGGACAGAACTCAAAGGCCATTTGTGCCATTTTATACATGGGGCATCTTTATAAAACAAAATTGGCCTTCCGTAGTGGCCAGTCCCATACAGTGGGCCCCTCTACTGAACATTAATGATACATAAATCACTCCAAGTTGCATTCTCTCGCCTACTTCTAGTAAGAGGCATGTTTTTCTTTACAAAGATATGCACCTCTCTGCTTTGTCGCTGCAAAGTCTATTTCTTTTCATTCAAGATATGAGGACACAAAGCTGAACAACAGCTTTTCACTTCAGGCGTTGGTGCATGGCACAAAGGTATTTATGCAACATTTGTGCCATTTCTGGAAAACGCAGATGATTTTCTGTCCACGCCAAGTGCAGTCTCACCCTGGGAATAGGGTCTCGCCAAGCAGTATTATCCAGTTGTTGGGATACAGAGGTCCTTACTTCTGGTCCGTTTTCTCCAGAATTTCAAACATATCATGCTGAGGGCCCTGGGTTGCGTCGGGTCGTTGCCCTTGCGCTGTGGGTGATATGTGCCTTCCATCGCGCAACCTGCATCTCGGCACCGCCAAGTAAGTAGCAACAGGTGCGCGTCAAGCTGTTTTCGCGTTGTTTAACATCGCCATCAAAGTAGCGATCCTTGTCTCTGGATCCAATAAGGTAAAGCAGTAGAACATGATCATACTCGATTTGATCGAAGGCTATTTACAGCCTTAATAGGAGGAAGGACGTTATCAACTAGGTAGGATGACGTCAAACGCTCATTCATCCTCTAACTTCAAGCTAACCTCTTTGTCGAACTTATTTTAAACGGAGAATTATAAAGGATTTTAAATTAATTGCCACTGGTGCGCATCTCTCCATCACTTCTCAGGTATACTGTTCCACAACGGATTCCATGTAAATCACCACGCAATCATCGGCCATATTTTGTCGGTGAATGTCATTTTATTTGCCGATGGCCGATGGTTATTAACGAGGCGAACATCAGGCCAATGCAAGAGATTCAGCCAATGCATCGGTACATCCCTGCATAACAAAGCTTTTTATTCAGTGAACATTGCATTCCAAGAGACTAATACCTTAACTTCAAAATGTTTTATATGGATCATCATCTCCATCCCCATTAATTCTGCAGAAATATCAGCTGCTGCTCCCTGCTCTGGAGAAGGAGGCCCACAAGTCCAAGGTCTGTTTACAGACCATATCCTGTAATTTCACCATGGTTCAATATCGTCTGTAAAGTTCGTCAGGAGACTTTTCAGTTTCTTAATACGTTGAAACAAACACACACAGAGTATCATGAACAGATTGACATCTTTACTCATCCAAAGTTTCAAGCTGATATTTCCAGTTTGAGACCAACGACTGTTTCAGAACTTCACCAGATTTAAAACAAACTCATAGTCACCTGTGACATTGCCAAACCAGAGAAAACCATGTCCCTTTAATGAGAATAAATCAAGCCAATCAAGAGCTCCGCTTACCAGTTTTCACATGAACTTCATCCCACTCTGCTGACTCTCTCCTGTCAGTGTAGGAAGAGCTCTGCCAGTTCTTCAGTTCGCTTCTTTCTCCTCAGCTTCACTGTGAGTGTGTGTGTTCACTTTTACTGACACACAAAAAAAAAAAACAAAAAAAAAACAAGTGTTGTTGAGTAAAACATTAAAACTGCTGACAAACTAATTCTCAGATGGAGAAAATCATCTTCCGCCCACAAGACTGGTCAAAGTGAAAGTGACTCAAGGCTTTGCCCAGAGGGGTGTGTGTGTGTGTGTGTGTGTGTGTGTGTGTGTGTGTGTGTGTGTGTCTCATACATATCTAAATGTGCAGTCACACACTGCATATTTGGTCAACTAATTGAACTGGGTCTCAATTGAGACACAAGTTCACATGCTGAAGTGTTATTAAGGGCATAAAACCTCCTCATGACTCCCAGTGTGAACACACAAGTACTCTGCTGCTGTTTGATGTTTTCATTATTATTGATTGTTGATCAGTTGAATCAGCTGAGCTCCAATGGAACTAAATTCTCCATTTCAACAGTAGTGTCTCTTCAACACAAACATTCAGGCTTCACATTAATGTGGATCAGAACTGGACTGTTTTTTTTCACAGAGAAAAGCCTACATGATCCACTGCTCCTCCAGTGAATTCACTGTCAATAACTTCTACAACTCTGGAACACACCACGCAGACACTCTTTTTCCTTGTTCCTGTCAGTACTCACACTGACCTGACACACACTCACATTTAGAATCAGCTAGAAGTCTTTTAGATAACATGCAAGCTGATGCTGTTGTAGCTTATCTACACTTTTTAAATCAATCAAGTCAAAATAGGTTACTAACATCAAGGTGATGATGAATTGGGCTATATGGGCCTTAATCATTCAAATTAAAACTAAGAATTCAAGAATAAAGCAAAACAAAATTATTATGTAATTTTTTGGGAGGTTTATGTGATAGACCAACTTTAAGTGGTGCATAACTGTGAAGTGGAAGAAAACTGATACTTTTGTGTTTAAGATTTTATACAAAATAAAAAATCTGAAAAGTGTGGTCGTATATGTATTCATCCCCCTTTACTCTGATACCCTAAATAAAATCCAAATGCAACCGAAATGCCTTTAAGTCACCTAATTAGTAAATAGAGTCCATCTGTGTGTATGCTTCTAATCTCTGAGTATAAATATGCAAGTTCTGTGATAACCTCTGGGTTTGTTAGAGAACAAACAGCATCCATGAAGACTAAGAACACACCCAAGCCCAGGTCAGGGATAAAGTTGTGGAGAAGTTTAAAGCAGGGTTAGGTTATAAAAGAATATCTAAGCTCTGAACATCTCACAGAGCACTGTTCCCAATCCATCATTCGAAAATGGAAAGCATATGGCACAACTGCAAACTTACCAAGACAGAAGAATAAAAAGTAAAGAAACAGCTTCAGTGGCTCTGACAGAACTAAGTGGAATAAATCTGCTGTCACACTTGTTTGCACACAGATAACTGGCTTTATCCAATGAGACCAACTAGACTGTCTTCACTTTGACCTCTGACATATACTGGAACACCACTGTATATATGGGACTAATCAGCTCCTGTAGATACACTAGAAGGATTTTAGACTGAAAAGACATATATATTTTTTATAATACCATCATATATCAAAAGTGGAAAATATGCACTAATATTATTCACACAAATATTTTTTTTCTTAATGTGCCAATTTTCCATATGAGCTGTCGCTCTTCACCTTTTGTCCTCAGCTCATGTTTTTAGAATTATAAAGACAGATACTTGAGTCTGACTCATGTTGTTTCCTGCATTAATCAGCTCATCTTCTGTCTTAAGGAAAATAAACATGCACACATGTATTTAAACTACACATGGCAGTGTCAGTGAACATCACACAGCTTTAATATGTGATAAAAGAACTTTTTTTCTCTGGACATTAGACAGTGTCCACTGTGACTGTCCACCTGAGTATGAATGTTTAACGGTGCAGAGACAGAATAACTGAGACAAACTGCTGGCTAAGAGACAGAGGACTCACACACAGACACAGTCTCTTCCTCTCTGGATAACAGTTCCGGTAGGGGTCGCTAATGTCCGTGTGAAAGCAGCAGAAGAAGCAGCGACAGAGTCTCCAGCTCTTGTGTTCATCAGCAGCGTTCACACTGGGATTTCTTCCTCCGCTCGGCTTCATCTGCAGCGCTTTTCTTCTGGAAATGAACCGCTGGACACGGAGCTTCGTCGGGAAGAGCGCGGAGCTTTTGCACCTGATTAAAGGACACCATGCTTTACTTCTGGATACACACCGTGTGGATCCCGCCGTCGCTTTCCTCTTTGGATTTCAAGGCAAAGGATCGTTTCACTCTTTTCATTTCATGTCCTGGCGTTTTCCACTAGGAAACACCGGAGCTGAGAGGGAAATTCCAGCTACCGTGGATGTTTATTGTGCGTGTGTCCGTCTGATGCTGACTCGAGTTGTGAAGGTCTGTGAAGTGACGTCCCTTCCTGAAAACACCTGACATGACAGAGAGGTCTGCGCTCCTCACGGCGAAGCCTCTGACTTTCTGCTGCTTCCTGTTACAGCAGAGCTCTGTTTGCTCTAAATGAAGTTAGTGATGAGTGGAGCTGAGCCGAGCTGACAGCAGTCTTCATGTGCAGTAGCAGTGTGTGACACAGAGAGCAGAGCAGCCTCAGAGGCTGATGGTACAGCTGACAGATGGATCAACACGGTGAATAAAACATACAGGTGTACAATGACAGTGTTGTGGTAAAGCTGAGTTACAATCCAATATCATAATACAGAGAGGGAATATATACTTCATTAAAATGAGCAGTGAAAGAGCACAGACGAGTCACATCAATTCACTGAACTCCTCCTGTCACAGTCACAGAATAATGATCACATTACTATAGAAACTTCTGGATAAATGATGGAACAGTTCCTCATTTTCTCCGACCACAAAGAAAATGTGTTTTTCTTTGTCTCATTAAAATCAAAGTTTTTGAAAAAAAGGCAAAAATGACAGAAGAAATTTTCTCCTCTCTCTTCAAAAACTTTCAAGAGTCATCATGAAGAAATAAAGTACATCATTGTGTGGTGAATGGTGAACTGGAAACACAGAGCCTGGAAATGACAGAGTCAAACTGGCTCTTGTGGTGTAATTGTGGTCATAATAATAAAATTCTACAGCTGCTGCAGTGAGAACTTTTCCTTCATCCTTCTTTTCCCATCACACACACACACACACACACACCATCATGGAGAATATAGGAGTTACAACAAATCAGGATCATTCTTCATTGTTTTACCTGATGCTGCTCTGACATAACAAACTATAACTACTTACAGAACAAAGTGTGTGTGTGCATCTTAAAATAAGGGTTAGTCGACACATTAAGGTCTCATCTATCTGCACAAACAAATCTCTCTTGTGTTCTATTCATCCAGTCAGCTAATAATATTCACAGTTTCATAGTAAACAAACAGAAACATAATGTATCACACAAGCTGCAAACATAGACCTAGCATTTGTGTGTGTGTAAAAGTGTGTGTGTCCCACTTTACTCCAACACACCAATCAAATATTTCATTAGTGCTTCAGGACTGTGCAGTTTGTTAGAGTTAAATTTAGGAAACTTCTCAGAACCTTTTCAGTCTATGAAGCTTTAAACATATCAGCTCTCTCACACTGACTGAGGCTGAATTCTGAACAGATACAAGATGTGGAGCTGACCATCATCAAAAGACAAGGAAACAGAAGAAAGGAAACATTTCAAAGAATGAATGTACCATTTCCTCATATGAAATAGTTTCACTGCTTAATAATTAAGATCCTTCAACAACTAGGACTTAATACAGTCCTGTAGATGAGCTGCATGGAGCAGAAAACAAGAATCAGAGCTGAGAGTATAAAGTGGCAGAGTATCTTCAAATGTTTGTCTTTTAGTGCAGAATTTCCTCTCTGTGTTCCATCTCTCCACCACAGCTTTGAAAAGAAACATTAGGTGTAGAAACACAAAGAGGAGAATTTTGGATTAAAAATACCTGGAAGATAGAAACTTGATCTACTCAGACTGTTGAAGCCTCATGTTTGCTTCTTTTTCAACTCTGAAGTCAACTTTTCCACAGGACAGGGACTGTGGATTCCATCATTTCCATTAGAATTTCTTTAGAAAGGATCTTGTTGCAGACAGTACAGACTTCCTAGAAATAATTTCCTTTAACACAAACTACAGTGCATCACACCAAAACAAAGTTAAGAAGCTGAGCAACCATGAGAATATCTCACAATCATGATCAGCATTAAAAACACTCAATGAATGATAAGCACACAATCAAACCACTGGGCTTATGGGTATGATTACTTGCCGTCACAGTTTCACAAACATATCATTTGGACAAAACATTTCAAAACATTAACTTCTAAACTAGACACTGACATGAATTACTAACATGTACTGACTTACTGAAAACCTTGGAGGTGATCTGGACTTTCCTGTGGTTTCCTCTTGTCCTTGTAACAGCAGTAGCTCCTCCCTTCCTTGTCAATCATTGTGCAGAAATATCTGAGTGCTTCTTTCTTCCTAAATCATGAGCAAGTCCTGTCCAGTCCAACTGTTTCTGCTCCTGTTTGACTTCTGAACTTGTCTCTGGCTGTGTGTCCACTTACTGCAGCCTGTGACATCAGACTGTAGAATGTTGATACATCAAAGGCATCAAAGGACAAAACACACACACACACACACACTCTTGTCTTACTATAGTTGTGAGGACACGTTGCCTAACCTTAACCATCATAACTGAAAGCCTAACACTAACCAAAACATAACCCATACTAATGATATTCAATCTTCTCCAAAATACCAAATGAATTACAACAATAATCACTCAGGACCATTCAGCTGGGTTGGTGAATTCAGCACCAAGGACAGCAGCATCTGAACTGTACACAACTACATGTACTAACACACAGCAAATTCACAAAGTACTAAAATCTGGAGTCAGGCAAAAAAGTGTGAAAGAGTTACATTTCTGGAGTTTATTTTATAACTCTGACTACAGTTTGTGTTAAGGTGTACACCCAGGCCGAGTTGAATTTTGGAGTTTATTCCCTGGTGTTCAGGATCTGGTTTTAACTCTGTCCCTGGAGTTCACGACGCATTTTATCGCGGCATGAGCAGCACAAGGAACGTCGTCACAAGGCTGGTAAGAGCATGATTTTTATCAGAAAGTACTTTAAATGTGTGATATTTTGTCATTGTTCTCACTTTATCTACTTACATAGTAGCGCTAATGACTGCGAACTTGATGTTGAACGTAACCCCATTGCTTTTACTCCATTATTTAGAGCAAGTAGCTCCCGCAGCATTAGTTAGCTAACTGTCCTTAGCTGCCATTGTGGAGCTGTTAGCTTTCACTCAAACGTTAATGTCGGCCATACTGTCTGTGGCGTGTGATGTGTCTGTATGACGGTAATGACAAACTGTTTGATAAGCTTCACAAATTAATGACGACGCGCATCTTGAAGGTAATTAATACTGTTTTGAAATAACCATCCAACAATGCAACCGCATGTCGGTGTTTTAAGAGAATAATTTCGGCTCAACGGCGCAGACGCAGCTGAAAAGTCAGTTTTGGCTAGCATGCTAACAGTTGAGCTTATAAACTGTAGCCTTGCTGTTTTGAACAGCGGTGAGAAACGTGTATTTTAACAGTGTGTAGTTGGGATAAACTTTAACTTGAACATGTTATTCTCAGACATATGACATTTTCTTCCTTTATGTCAAACCAACATGTTGATCAAAGTACAACATGGAGGGAAGAAGAAGTACATTAAACTGGAAGAGGCTTGCTTCTCAAATTTTCTCAGTGCAGGTCAGTCAGATGTTTAGTATTAAATGAATAAAGATGTAAACATGTTGTAACGTGGAGTTGTTATGGTATAGTCCAGCAGAAGTTTCTTATCCCAGAGACTACAACACTGAAAGTCACAGATCAACAGGGAGCAGAGGTGGATGAGGATGTTTCAAAGATCTGTGTTTTTTCATCTACAGTGATGATGGTAGGACATTTAAACATTCATATTTTGAGAGATTTGTATCTTGACACAGACAAAATATGTGATTGTGAGAAGTGGATGATAAGAATTCCAAAGTACAGTATTTAATCAGTTCATATTAAGCTGTATGTGTTGTCTGCATTTCAGACCTCCCATCTACTGAAGCATCTATGAAAGTTCACTGGCCCTTTTTATTTGTCGAAAGAAGCTATCTTTGCCGTCAGACAGCAGCTGTATGAACCTGGCTGATGGTTCAGACCTGATAGAATATGTGACCCCACTACTTGTGGTAAGTAGAGCTATGGTGTAATGGTAATGTTTTGTCTTTGGTGAGATGTGTATAACTGTTTCAGGTCTGGTGATATAGTTTTAATGTGCTGGACTTTTGATTTCATTGGTTTTGCATTTCTGTGTGTGTGTGTGTGATCTTAAGATCTAAGTGTCTCTGGCAGCAAGGGTGTGAAGGTTCTTCCTCTCCAAGTCTGGACAGATATACACTGTCAGTCCCCAAGCACTTCTTGGAAGCCAGTTTATTTAGTGGTATTTATATGTCTAGCACCTCCGTTGCTGTCTCTAGTGTCACCTGTCTTGTAACTGCTGTGCACACAAAAGATGTCTATATCCATGCAGTTTGTCTGAGCATACAACTTTAGAAAAGGGATTAGTGTGGAAATTGTGGTACATGTGAGGACAAGAAGAGACTCCATTATAGTGATCAGGGTCTGAAAAATACCAGGAAAAAAGATCTGGATGCAGAATCGAGCATACAAGTAAAACACACCAACCAAACAAAGGCAATAGGAAAGGACATGTCCAGTTACACCCAGACCTGTCCCAGAACCCAATCACCAGTCCGCCACTGGTCATGTGCAAAGGCCATGTGGATGTACTTTTTCATAGTAGGTTGATAAGGGCCAAATTTTAGATGTTGCTGGCAGAATCATCCCAAAAATAACTAATGAAAGGGAAAAAGGGCAAGGTCAGTCATGTCCCTTGGTCTGAAAACACACCTCCATGTTCTTATAATAATATACGCGACGTATAGATGGTAAACATCAGTTTTTTCTGCAGAAGAAACCTACGCTTTTGAATCTTGGTTTCTTGAGGAGGTGCTTGGATTCATCTTCTCTGATCTCCTGTATTTGATTGACTTTGTGAATTTTTTCCTCAGCAGAAGACTCTGAACACTTAGAAGTTTTTAAAGAAAAAGACTTAGAGAATAAAAGAGTAAAGGTGAGGAGACCTTAGCTTCAACTGGCCCTTGGTAAACGTCAGCTTCCTGGGCCAGAAAGATCTGCATCAATCCCCTCTTCAGGCCAGCTTCCTATAGCGCTGCATCATGCCCTATCACCTGATCTGGAAGGCTGGAGAGCTGTGGGACTCTGGAGGAATGACTGGATGTAAATGTCTATCCAGGCTTTCTTTCATTGGAGAAGTCCTGATGAGTCTTTTTTGTTGTCACATGGTCTGGCTAGAGGTTCTGATGAAGTTCAGCACAGCTTCTGTGGTGTTCAGCCAGGTCTTCGTGGTTTGGAGGAGCTCCCCACTCTGTCTGGTGAGAAGCAGTGTTGGGAGCTGAGCGAAATTATCTCCTCAGGCCAGCTCCAACACTGCTTCTCACAGACAGCGTGGGAGCTGCACATGGAACTTCATCTTCTAGGGATTCTCACCTGCCCAAGATAAGGAAGAAGAAAATGGACCTTTCTGTACCTGGAAATGAAAACAAACAATTGAAGGTAACTTAACCTTCCTCTCACCTTTCTTAAAGACTGACTATCACTCAAAAGTCAATCAAAAGATCAAGAGAAGCTCAGTGGAATTTATAATTCATCAGGCTTCTGACCAGTTGCAGCACTCAGGAAATGTGACCTTTACTGTACCTGGAAACCAAAAACAGTACATGACACTGAAAGCTAGCTGACGTCTATCTATCTATAAACCTAAATATAATAATAACATGGACAGACGTGAGCAGAGCACTGGTTCAGCGATCCCATGTTCTAACATGTCGTTTCACTACTCTTCCATCTAAGGATTCTTTCCTACCAGCAGCCAGTAGGAACATACATATTATCATGACATTCCCCACATCCACATGCGTGGAGATGCTGAATGAGGCTTAAAAGATGGTGTATCTGAGAAGAGAGACAAGAGAGAATTGAACAGGCTTCACTGGATCTTTCCTGAGAGTGTGTGGATAGATAATCTGACCCCACTGCTCATCAGGTTCAGATACCAGAATAGCTGAGTCTCCTGTTTAGGTGAAGAGGTGACTCATCTAGTTGGAATAGGTCTAACTGTCTGTGGAAACTTGAGAAAAGTGAGCACAGTGATGGATGAAAAACAGAACTCTGCTGCTAAAGTTGCCAGAAATACTGAAATATCACTACAGTCATTAGAATGCAATTGTTGGCCACTTTCACAGTTACCACTTGCATTGTTTATTTCATCTGACAGTTAAAATGAATGTGTGTTCCACTGGTTTCTGTACCCAGAGCCTGTAGGAGATGAAAGTTTGGGTTGCAAATCACTCCCCATTGATTCAGACTGTGAGACTCCAGGAAACTGATATAATCTGAGCACTTTAAAATCTGTGCACTCCTGACCTCTAGTGGCTTGAGTCTGCAGTGAGATGCTTCCTCACATAATATTGACCTAACGTACGTTTGAATTTATTCATCAGTTAATAAATGTACATTAGAATTTTAAATATTAATTTAAAGGAAAATGGGAAATTATCAAATAAAAAATTTCAAACTCAAAATTATATTTTGAAAAGAATAAAAAAATCGTCTCCCAAAAAAAAAAAGAGTGTATTTTTGATTAGTATTTTCTTGTTGTGTATGCTCTGTCATTATATTTCATACATGACCTGCCTGTTACTTCTGTCAGTGGAAGTCAGTTTGTCTCAATCGATAGAATTATTATATTTAGAAATGTTTTTACTTGTTGAAATACTTTTCTAAACATTAGAGAGTATATTAGGAGTTTTAAGCATCTTAGCACATATAAGTCCTAAAAAGCATTTAGCAAAGTATTCTAAACTAGCCAAATGCTAACTATTTTTCTCCTTTTTTTTGACTTGTAGAAGAAAAACCAAAGTTTTGAAGGGTAGGGACTTGGAAAAAAAAGACAGGGTAAACACTACTATGACTTTTTTTTATTAAGCTGCTATTAAATACAATTAAGAGTTAAAATGTACCCATACACTAAAACAGACTATGAAAATTTATCTAAAACAGTAAAAAAGAGTAAAAAGTCATAACTTACTACTACATCTAAAAAATTAACATGCAAACAAACATGTACTTTTTTTTTTAGGAAAGTTTAGGAGAAAATGAAAGTTTGAAAGAAGGAGTTGGAAAAACATTACTTTTTAAATACTAATAGAAAGAGAAAACCCAGTGCATCAAAGCAGAGATAATTTAGCACCAGGCTGGGGGACGCAACAGAGGGAGCAAGTGGCTGATGCCATCCTGCTGAACGTGGGCCAGCAGGCTGTGGAGGGGACTCTGACTGGATCATATTACATTACAGAGATATGAGAGGATAAAGCCAGATCGCATCAGTTATACCTTTTAGACTGCTGCAGTGGACAGACGTATGTGTGTGTGGGTGACCACTGAGCCAGGATAAAATGTTTGACCAACTCAAAGACAGGAAGCAGGTGAAACCAACACTTGTCTATAGATTTAGAGCACTGACGTCTCTGTTGGATTACTGTCTGGTGGCGGACCGTGGAGCAGGATTATAAAGAGGACTTAAAGTCCTCTCAGACTGCTGCTGTAACATCAGTGGATTCCAACTTTACGGCTCTGAGGAAAAAGAGCAGAGGTGCTGGTTACACGCAGCAAACGCCACATATTTAACGAGTGTGGATGCTGCTCAGGACGACAAATACTGACTAAATCAGATCACCAGATGAGACCGAGTGAGGTTTACTCACCTCGGCCAAACAATGAGCTGCTACAGCCCACTCCACAAAGCCCCCCATTCACAGCAACAGCCAAGGGAAATCACACACAAATCAACACCCAGCACACACCTCCACTCCACACTTCCACCATCCACAGCTTTCATCAACACCACAAACCACTCCCCACTGGTCACCTGAACAGCAGCCACACATCAAAACTTACTGTTCACTAGCATAAAGCTTTTGACTGGAGGCCCAACCAAAGCTGTGCGCTCAGCAACAACTGTTCAGCATCCATCCGGGCAGAAGCATGAAGAGCCTGCAGGAGGACAAAGCAATCAGTGGGGATGGCTGTCTATACAGGACAAACAGAGAAACTGAAGACAGAGTGTTTGCTGCTCCCAGCAGAGGGACAGAGGCCCACATCAGGACTTTACAGGCAAAACCACATCTCAAAGCAGCTTGGGATATGATGTGACTGGGCAGCCCATGGCAACACTGGACAGGACCAAGATTAAAACTGACGAGATGTCAATCCTGGAGGTGGAGGCATACCGCCAGTCTGTAACGCTTTACTATCTAATATCTCCACTTCCGACTCCCTTCAAACTAAAATGCAAATAAACTCTTTCATGTATAGTAATAAAGGAAAAATTGTTTTTCCATGAACTCCTCACAGTTCACCTTCAGTAGTGACCCACTGCTCAGAATTCAAATCAAACTAGAAACAAATTTAAAATCAAAAAGGAAAAATAATGTACACCAGCAAAAGGAAGTCCATTAACTACACAACGCTCTTTGCCCTTTTTCTCGAGGGTCATAACTCTGTGATTGTATTAGTGTAGAACTTGATGGGTTGATGATTAATAATTATTTTGTATTTTTCAACCAATCATAAAACTATTTACAGTTTTATGCCATATGGCCTCGTGGAGTGTTGGTTTCCTTCAATCTTACATGAACATTTTATAATATGTAACCAGTGGAATCACTCGAGTTAATGACAATTACACTCATTTAAAACATTAGGAATTAAAGTTACTAAATCAAACTAAAGATAATCTTCAAAATCTGATTATTCAAATCGCTTTAAGCTCATAACAAATCTAACAGGATCCACATTTTTGCCCAGACATTAAAAGAAAGAGTCTCTCCCTCTGTTGGTGCCGGGTGCTCATCTTTGGCTCCTGGTGGACTCTCTCCTCCAGTAGCTGTGGTCACGGGAGGTGAGAAGGCAGATCACACATCTGGAAGCATTAACACAGAGTTTAGGATGATGCTCTGCTTAACCTACATATTTTGACTCAACACTCCAATAAAAATGTTACTTCTTCAACCTGCTGAGCTCACTGGATGTTTCCCTTCATTAGAAAAACATTTTTCTACTGTTGTGTGGAATGTCCCGCCTTTTTTTTCTTTCCTTTCCTAATTTATCTGCTTATTTTTATTCATTTGTCAGGATGATGTTCATTAAAATCCTTTGACAGTACAGAAACAATAAGAACATAAAAAGTCATCACTTATACACTGGCCAATAAAATAATGAATGCTCGGTTCATCTACAGAAAATGTCCGGCTCAAATTTGGAAACTACTGCATCTTTTAAAAGCAACAACTTACTGAAGGTGGAGGATGAATGCAAACCTGTGCACATGCAAGATTTGATTTTTCCCTAAGAAGCTTAAAACAAGCTAACACTGATGTGTGTTGACAGCTGGGCAGGGTTACTTCTGTCTGAAGGTTACATTTAATTAATAAAAGAAGTAATATTATGCTTTGATTGGGGTTGAATGATGCTTTGCTTTTCATCTAACGCTATTGATTTGCACTAAAACATGAAGGAAAGGGCAGACTGTTAAGGGCTAGTTTAGGTTTCCCTCCTCCTTCCTTTTGTATCCTGTATGTCCCCTGCCTTGTGTGTGTTGTTTGTCCTCATTTGTCTGTTTGGTCTGTGGTGTTGAGTGTGTGTGTGGCTCTCTTGCCAGGATGGAGCGTGGGGACGTCACGTTCTCGCCCAGTAATTGACACAGCTGTTCTGAGTCCGTCATCAGCCTTCCATCTTCTGCTCATGATTTAAGCTGGCTCTTCAGTCCTGTCGTCGCCAGTTCGTCTGACCACGTCTGCGGTAGACATGTTGGCCCTGAAAGCTACAACTAAGTTACTTACCTGTGTTTTTGATTTCTGTCGTGATTCTGGTACTCATCTTGTTCCCATTCCGTTCCTGTAGGATCACCTACCCATTCATCACTGCCAGGATTAGCATCCCCGGATACCTGCTCCTCCCCGCTCCATCGACCATTCCACCCATTACCTTCCACCTGCAACAGACACCGCCTTGCCTCAGCCTGAGAGCAGCCTCACTTCCCCCACCACGCCAATTTCACAATAAAACTGAACACTGCACTTCTTGTCTCAGAGTCCAGCATGTGGGTCCAGCCTGGTTAACTCAGTTGCAGTTATAATCTTCAGGTTTTTTTTTTTTTGTTCCTTTATTCTAAAAAGGTTTTTTATATTCCCCGTGGACTCATGCCCCTTATTTATAATATCTAACCCAATGAAATGAATTGCCCAAAATAACGCAATCGCACATTTTCATCAAATTGTGCACACTATTAGAGTTCATGTCAGGTTTAGAAGTTAATTTTTAAAAGGGTTTTTCCAAAATGTTTGTTTGTGTTTTACAATAATCATCCCAAAGCCCAGTGGTTTGATTGTTCTTTACTGGACAATATTGGGTTTTTTTTTAATGCTGACATGACTGTGAGATATTCCAGGGTTTGCTCAACTTCTTAACTTTGTTTTGGTGTGATGCACTGTAGTTTGTGTTAAAGGAAAGGATTTCTGGGTCTGTACTGTCTGCAACAAGACCCTTTTTCTAAAGAAATTTAAGGGAAATGATGGAGCATAAATCCAGCCCTGTCCTTTAAAAAAGTTGATTTCAGAGTTGAAAAAACAAACATGGGGCTTCAACAGTCTGGTATTTTCATTTAGGTTTTTTTGCCCAAAAATTCCTCTCTTTTGTTTCTACACTTTTCCTTGCAAAGCTTGGTGGAAGAGGGAAACCCGAGAGGAAATTCTGCACTAAAGACAAACATTGAAGATACCCCTTGTTTTTTGTTTAACAATCTGATGAATTTTGGAATTACTATTTGCAAGAAATGGACGTGGTTTCCCACAGAAATTGTTTAAAAAAGGATCCCCTGGCAGCTTTTTGGGTCCTGCTTGGTAGAAGCTGCCCATTGCCCCTAATTCTCCCCCCTTTAGTGTGTCTGCGTGGTACACTCCTGTGTTTTTCATGCTGTAACTGAGAAAACTCTATTCTTAATTCCTCTGTTTTCAGCTCTCAAGATTTTTGCGCTTCTACCTGAACCTCTTGATCTTTTTTTCACCCTCTTTCCATTTGGACTTTCAGCCTTATTTCACTGTTTCTGATCATTTCAGCCCTGTTTATTTTACTACTAATCCTCAAATTTTTGTTTCTTTTAAACTGGGGTTTGTAAAAAATGAAATGTGTTTCTCAGTGGTCAGCATCCTTTATTAGTGGTAGAAGAAACCCAGCTTCGCACAGCTTTAGGATAGTGGCTGTTCCAGCGGCTTAAGGGAGACCCTCCACAATGGAAACATTTTTTAAAAACGAGGAGTGTTTTTAGATGTAAATTTCGTTACTCCCCTTTCCCCAGTTTAGTATAAGGAAGGGCTATTTGTTTAAAACTTGTTTGGTTTTTGGAAGCCGCCTTTGTCTCTTTTGGTCCCAGCGTTCTCTACACCCCAAACAATATGTTTCCTTTTGAACAAAAAAAAGGTTTGTGTTCTGGCGATATATACTTGACAATTGGAAACTTTTCCCCCTGGGGTCATTGGAAAATCTTTGGTCTGGACCTGCTCTTTCCAGGGTGTTTTTCCCCCCAAGGCAGCCTGCACCTCCCGTGTCACAAGGCAGTGTGTCCTGTGCCCCCTTCTGAACAGCCTCTCTTTGAGCATTGTTGAGCCCTCGGGGAGTGTGGTGGGGTGGAGTTTCTCAGGTTTTTTCTCTGTAGTCTGTGGTGTGTGGGTCCCCACATGCACGTGGGTCTGAGGTGTTGTGTAATCCCCAGCTTCAATCTCTTGTCTGATGTCTGATGGATCTAAAAAGGTCATAATTTTTGTTTTCTCAGCAGTGCCTGAGACATAAGCAGCAAAAAAGCATGGGACCCCCTTTCCCCTTTTCAGGTTTGTTTTGGGGGTGGTTTTTAATCTATTTTTGGGAATATTGTCTGTGCTGATGTAACCAGTAACTGCTGCAGCATTCCCCTTAACCCACATGAGCCCTCTCGTCCCAGTCTGTTTTTTAAAGAGTCCTGAACTTTCCCCGATTTGCATTCCATACTTTAACAGTTCTGCAGACGGGTGTGGGGGAGCTTATAAAAAAAAGAAAAGAGAACAGAAAGAAATCAGGCCTCGGGTTTTAAAAAAAAGATATTAAACTGACTGCAAGTGTCATAAAGGGGAAGTAAATGGAACTATAGGAAATGAACTCATAATAAATTTGGGTTTCATGTCTAACCAAATTTTTGGCCCCCTGTTTGAATTTGCCCCAGGGATGATTTTTTTCCTTCCTGTCAAATTGAGAATTTTGGGTGTTTGCCCTTTTAACCATTAATATTTATTTAATTTCTTTTTGTCTATTTACAAAAAATTATCTAATCAACTCAAAGGTTCATAACTAAAAAAGGTTCGGGGGAAGGAAAATGTCTCCTAAATTTCTCTAAAAAAGCAAAGTCCTAAAGCACTAATCAAATATTTGATTGGTTTTTTGAAAAATGAGACACACACACACCCCAAACCACACACACACACACATCTTGTTTAGATGTTGAGCCCACAGCCATTCTGAAAAAAAAATCAAAAACATTTGGCCTTTGAGGAATTTAATTGTGTCCTGCCCCAAAAATGTTTGCTAGGTCTATGGGGCAGCTTGTGGTCTTATGTTTCTTTTTTTTTTTCTAGAAACTGTAATATTATTGGACTGGATGAATAGAACACAAAGAATTTGTTGTGCAGATAGATGAGCCCTTTAATTAAAACCCCTTATTTTAAGATGCACACACACTTTGTTCTGCAAGTAGTTATAGTTTGTTATTCAGAGCAGCATCAAAATAATTGTCTCATTATTAGGGGCAGGCTCCCCCGTATTGGACTAAAAAAGTGGCAGATGATGACGCATGTTCATCTTTTATCCAGAAGTTTCAAATTTAATGTGATCATTATTCTGTGACTGTGACAGGAGGTTCAGTGAATTGATGTGACCGTCTGTGCTTTTTCACTGCTCTTTTTTAATAAGTATATATTCCCTCTGTATTATGATATTGGTTGTAACCAGTTTTACCCCTGTCATTGTACACCTGTGTTTTGTTCCCCGTGTTGATCCATCTGTCAGCTGTACCATCAGCCTCTGAGGTCTCTGCTCTTTGCACTGCCACCGGGGTTGTCGCCGCTCAGCCCCACCATCCTAACTTCATTTAGAGAAAACAGACTCTGCTGTAACGGGAAAGGGGAAAAAAGTCAGAGCTTCGCCGGGGGCAAAACCTCTCTTCTTTCGCTTTTTTTTCGGGAAAGGGGACGTCACTTCACGACCTTCACAACTCGAGTCAGCATCGACGGACCCCGCACAATAAAACCAGGGCGGGAATTTTCCCCTTTCCACGGTTTTTTTCCTAGTAAAACCCGGGACATAAAATAAAAAAGGTGAAACGATCCGTTCCCTGAAATCCGAAAAAAGCGGCGGGACCCCCGGTGTTTTCCGGGTAAAGCATGGTGCCCTTTTAATGGAAAAGCCCCGCGCTTTTCCCCCGACGAAGCCGAGCGGAGGAAGAAATCCCAGTGTGAACGCTGCTGATGAACAAAAACTGGAATCTGTCGCCTTCTTCTGCTGTTTTCCCCAAACATTGGCCCCCCTACCGGAACTGTTACCCAGAGGAAGAGACTGTGTCTGTGTGTGAGCCCTCTGCCCCGTGTGGGGCTCGTATGTTGCTACTAAACAGTGTTTCATGGTTCAGGACGCAGCAGGACTTATGTGGACGCCCAACTTTTTCATTAGCTCCACAACCATGATTTGCCTGGGGAAAGGGAAAACCCAAAAAGAGGGGGGAATGGGGGAGGAAGCTACACAAAGTGTTTGGGGTTTTGGGGGATTTTGCCAGCATTTGTCTCTTTTATTTGTCCTGCACCTTTAAACTTTCATACTAGGGGGAAATCACAGGGGCCCTGTCAAATTTCCCCAAGGGGAAAAAAAGTTCTTTTATCAATTAAACTGTGTGATGTTCCTGACACTGACCATGTGTAGTTAAACATGAATTTTTTTCCCTTGCGTTAGGCTGATTAAAAAAAGGGACATTATCACTGTCTATCTGCCTGGGCGTGTCGTGTTTTTTGCCCTTTCCCCCTCGTGTTCTTGGCCGAAAAAAAACTTTCTTTTGCCCCTTCACCAAACAATGTTCTGGTCTTTGACAAGCAAAAAAAAATGGAAAAAAAATTTAAAAAATAACTAAAAGGAACTGTATAAATTTGTCTAATTTTTGTATCCCCTTGGAACCTCAGGCCCCGGGAAAACACCTGAGGATACGGGGAAAAAAAGGTTTAGATTAAACTGAATAAAGTAAAGGTGACTCACAGGTGAACACAAAAAACAGGACGCAAATAGGGGCCCAATTCTTCATGACTTTTCCCCTTGTCGTCCGGCCCCGTGATTTCTGAAACCCCACCTTCCAGACACATGGCTCTTATTTAAAAAAGATTTTTGCCAACACTGTAAAACTTTTAGATTTAAAAAAAATTCCAATGCATGTGTTTTTTTTTAAAAGATGTACTGTGGTTATCACTCTCATTGGAATATATGTTTTAAATTTTGTATAGGGGAAGGGCTAAAAGTTGTTGTGCAAAAAAAAAACTAACTCAAACTAATAAAAACCCCTGTTTCTTTTTTTTAAAAGGTCTTTTGAAACATCCATCTATAATGGACTCTCAGATCTGTGGCAGATACAGGCACAAGACCCCCAAAAAGACCCTGGACTTTAACAGGTGTAAGTTTTTTTTAATCCAGTGCCAAAAATTTTGATGAGTTAAATAGGGATTCAGTTTCCTTTAAAGGACAGAGAATGGTTTTTTAAAAAACCCATTTAATACCCCTTTCCCTTTAAAAAAACCGGCTTCCTATTTTTGGGGTCATTTAAATTTGTCTTTTCGTGTTTTATGCCTTTGTTTTTAAAACTCAGTAGATGTTTTGTTTTATAGTTATTAACACAATAATTATCCCCTTTTGGATTTGTTTTTGGATTCTGGTTAAATGAATATTGCAGATTCCCCTGCAAATCGTTGTTTCATCCATCCACCAAGTCAGAAAACATATGGTGATCTCATTTGACATTTACAAAAAAAAACTAACAATCATAAGGGCTGAGGGTCGAGGGAGAGGGAAAAGTTTTCATTTAATCCACTGATTCCTGTCCAAACAGACCCAGAAGCAAGTTCTAAACTTGAAACCCCCCCAAAAACACAAAAAGACTGTGGATTCCCTCAAATGTAGGGGAGGAACAGCTGAAACTGAAAGTGTTCAGTCAGTCAGATTTTTTTAACAACAGAGCAGGAGGAGGAAAACTGAAGGCTGGGGTCGGGTAGTTTAAAAAAATTATTATTTTTTTTTCGTAAAAGTTTTGGGGTGTTTTCAGACTCAGGTTAAAAAAAACTGAGCAGGTGGAGGCTGCCTTTTTTTTCACTGTGGACTCTGTTAGTCTGTGTGTGTGTTTTAATTTCCTTTTCTTAGTCTTGTGACTTCATTTGAAAGATGGCGCGGCACGAGCGGCTCCTCTGTCCCAACGGCAGTTTTTTTCTGTTTTTTGTCTTGTCACCCATTTTTTTGTTCCGCCTTTTATGTTCACCCTTTCACCAAAAAAACCGGGGAGTTACTGCCCCACAGTATACATCAGTGACGCCTGGTTTTTGGATGCTGTCGGTCTGAAAAACCTGTTCACCATCAGAATCACACCCCAAAATGCAGACCATTCTACCTTCAGGGGGAATTACGCCATACTTTGTTCTGTTTATACCTCTAGCCCCAACAACAACAACAACAGGGTGAGGCACTGAATGAAATGTATCAGCAGGTCAGTGAGCAGAACAGCCCCCCAGTCTTTCCTTTTTTGTGGGTGATTTCAACATGGACCCAAAGTCTGTGTTTCCCCCAAATTTACAGCCACATCAATTTCCCCACAGGAAGTAAATCTTGGACAATGTTTTCAGCCCCAGGGGGAGACTAAAAAGCCTCCCCCCCCACCTTGGCGTCTGATTCATCACTGTTTTCTTTTTGCCCCCTCAGACCACTGGGCAAAGTCACCAAACCAGTTCAAAGATATGTGTGTGGAAAAGGGGCCTCAGGGCACTGGCTCTTTCCACAGCTGGGGGCATATTCAAACTGGCCCACCACAACAACACCACAGACCTACAGGAATACACACAGACACCAAGACTATCCCTTTGGGGGAACGGGAGCTCCCGTTGGGTTAATCCCCGAGGGTGAGGGAAAATGCCTTCGAGCAGGGGGGGAGGTGGACCTAAGGACAAAGGGCAAACCTGTCATGTGGCATCAGAGAGGGAAGGCAGACTCCCGGAAAATCGGGGGCCCCAGGAACAAGACACCCAATCTGTGGCAGGATCAGACCATCACCCCCTCCTCTTCACCTGCTGACCCTGACTGCACACCATCCCCCTCCAACCTCTTCATCAAGTTTGAAAACAACACAACTGTGGTGGGTCCGGCAACAAGATGATCCTAAAAAGGGGGTGGCCGCCTGGCCGGTGGGGCAGTGTCAACAACCTCCCTGACGTGGAAGGAGAAAGGGGGAAAAATTTAGAACTTAGGCGCCTAGCATGCTCCCCAACCATCAAAAAGGGGTGCCTGGAAAGTAGCAGCACCAAATTCCTGGGTGTCAACCGGACCCTCCCCTGCCCCCCCGACCCCCCCCACCCCCCCTGGAACTCTGTCTCTTTTCCCTTACACCTGCACAATCAGATGGTTATGGCCCTGTGGTTTTTGACATCATTTGGCTAAACAATTTACCCACAAATTCTTGTCATCTTATTTTAAAATAATCTTTTTTTTTACCTGATATGTTTATACTGTTATTGATATCTTATATTGTTATTGATATCTTTATTGTTATTGATATGAAAATAGTTTTTTTACAAGATTTTGGTACAAGATGTTTAGTGACCTGTAGGGCCCAGGGGGCACTGAAATTTTCAGATCCTTGCACCTGTCATATGGTTTTGACAATAAAAACTGACTTTTCTTTTTACTTTTTCTTTATCAGACTTGTTTGTCCTGATTCTTTGTGTGTCTGGCTCACAGTCTGTTTTTTGGGTTTCCCTTTTCAGACTGACTGAAGTCCCGAAATGGTGATTGTGTGGAGGAAGAAGGGACAGAGAGAGTGTCCAGGATCCCCCTGTCTGTCTATGAAAGGATGGGCCAACAGTTGAATCCTCCAGCCCTTTAAATGAACTGGACCTCAAACACAAAGTAAGAGAACTGCTACAAACCTGGAACCTCCAAACTTTGGGCTATAACGTGTTTAAAGGGGGGGTCCTGGTTGTTCTCTGAAAAGCTTGGTGTGACAGAAAATCAGTTCTTCCTGGTTCCGGCTCATCGGGGTTTTTTATGACTGTGAGGGGGTGCCATCTGTCACCCTCCCAATTTGATTCGAAGAAATTCGTGCTCGATTTGAATTCCAAAATTATCAATATATCTTTTCTTTTTTTTTTAAATGAAAACATAGAGGATTTTGTTGTTGCCATTTTACTTTAATTTTTTTTTTTACATGCTTTTTAGTAGGTTTTGTCAAATTTTGTCCCCCTTTTTTCGGGGGGCCCGTTTATTTTCATAGATTTAATTTGGGATTTAATGTTCGCTGGCTGAGGTTTTTTTCCCGAATGAATAAAATGTGTTTGTGTTTTTGGGTCGGGCCACAGACTGGGGCAAGTCTCCGGGTCCATGTCCCCCATGAAAAAAGCAAAGGGACAAGAGTTTAATCCTCCAGACTTCATAATGAACCCGGCCCTCAGACACAAAGTAAGAGAGTTTCTAGTGTAAACTGCCTGGGATGATTCGTTCTCAGACCTATTTGAAGGAAAAGGGCACAGGGGCCCGATCCAAAACACTGTGTCCCCACAAAAACAAAATATGCCAAAACCCTCTTTTCCGATTTATAAAAAAGGGGCTTTCTATTTACTGTTTTTCAGATCAGTCACTGTGAGAGTTGGGGGTTGAACAACCGTTTCCATTCCCGGGTCTTAGACCTGTCAGTGAAAAGAGGGGGGGAAAAAAAACACACTGTCTCCATTTGGAGTTCACTTTTTAAAGATTTACATCTGACTTTTGAGCTTCAGACAAACAGCGGCTGATGGACTAATACATCATCAAGATAAAATACAGTATCAAAGGGCCCGAAAGAATCCCCCAAAACTCACAGTAATCCCCCCAAACTTTTCCCAAATATCTCAAAATTAAATATTTGTTGGAAAATTTTAAAAATAAAATCTGAGAGAAAGATCGAACAAGAGCTTGCTGCAGACAGTCATCAGAGCAACATTACAAATAAAAACTGACATCTGTCTGCTCATTCATTTTTGAAAAAAGGGCCTGTGGTTTGATCGAGTCATTTGTTCTATCATACAGCTTTCATTTAAAATGATTAAAAAACCCCAAAAAGACAAATTTCTTTTTCTTTTCTTTAGTTTTTTTTGAGCTGATGAAAGAAATGGCAATTCTCAGATTCTCTTTCTTTAGTCTGACATTATTTCTTCTTGTCAGAATTTTCACAATGTGGTCTGCAGGAGGTTTTTGATGAACATAAAATGCTGGGAGGAGTGTGAAGGTACGAAAGGGAAATGATGGAACGGAAGTGAAACCCCCCTCAACAGGATCTAAATGACTCTACACACAAAGGGGGAGTGAAAGTTAATACCCCAAAATGGGGGGAGGCAGCTGGAGACCTTCCAAGATGGAGACCCCCCGCCTCCAATCGGCCCGACATCTTTTAAAGCCTTATTGACCCAAAAGAACTCAGATCGTTTTGACAGCGTCCGGCGTTGGAAAAAAACCTTCAGTGCAGAAGTTCCTTGGGCTGGGCAGGGGCTCTGAAAACCAAACGCCCGTCTGCTGGGTTCTCTTTTTTCAGGGACGAAACCATCAAAATAGCAGTAATCTTCTCATGCTGCTCCCTGTTTTTATCCAAATTAAAAAAAAGGTCCAAAAGAAGCTGCTGTCTGTAAAATGTTGTTTCTTTGCGGCCTGGATGAAACAGACTTTCACTGGATTTTTTAACAGGAAGGGGGCTGATGTCTCCGAAGCATCTGTCAACGTTGCTGACAACCTCATCCCGGGGGAAACTGCTTCCCCCCTCTGGTCTGGATAACTTCCCCACCTCGCCAATCAGTCCCTCCTGCACATGTTGACAGGGTAAAGAAGCAGGCCCCTGACTCCCAAAAGGGGGAGTACTGGAGGAAATCCCGTGATGAAGGCTGTCCGAAGAATCTCTCCCCTCAAGACATCCCGGACCTCCACATCTTGTCAGATCCCAGTCTTCTGCTGGATCTCGCACATTCTGGAGCACATTTGACCACAGAGCAAAAAGAGCTGCCAAAACCCTGACGACCTGTCTCCCTTCCTGGTGGTTCAGACAAAAAAGGAAGAAGCACAAAAATTTTATGAGGGACATGAGGAGTCCACAGGGCTAGGGGGGTGACAGGGTTCTTTTAAACTGGGGGGGCTGGCGTTTTAACATCGGAGAAAAGGGAACATCATGTTCTCCCAAAAAGACCTGGAGCAGTGTGGTCTTGATGTCCAAGAGGCCTTGGTTTACCGGGTTGTACAGAGATCTTTAAAAAAAGGGATCTTCCAGAAAAAAGTTCTGCTTTGTTATCGGCATTCAGGGTTTCTGGCTGCAGTTAAAGTTCCCTGTTACCTGAGAGGAAGACAAAAAGCTGGGACTTTCCTGGAGAAAACTGCAAACACGGGGCTCAAGCCTTCAGACCCTTTTTTTTCTTGCAGCCCTCATCACTCAATGTTCTCCTCAGTGATGCCAGAAAAAACCCCCAAAGTAAAATGGCCACCTGGGCCCGTTTGTTGCTTCCTTTATGGCCTTCTCTGAGTCCCCAAACCAGAGACTCTTAGGACCTTCTGGGTCAGACAAAAACAGACCCGAAATCATCCAGAAGCCATCAACAACCTGAAAGGGGATGAACAGTTAATTTCTCCGACAGGCATCAACATCTTTCCACTTTTATGGAATGAAAGGGCCCCATACATCAGGAGACCGAGTTCCTGAAGTCAGAGAACAGATCAGAAAACCGAGATCACTGTTCAGCTCTGGGCCCAGTTCTCAGATGTCAAGGGGGTTCTGGATGATTGGGCCCGAACAAGTACAACACATCAGAGGAGGGCGACTGAGACTGATCCCAGCTGTGGGAACTGCGAAAGGGGTTTTAAGTCAGACATGATCTTTAAAATTATCAGTCAGTGTAGATTAGTATTTGTTTTTTAAATATACAAAGTAGAAAAATTCTCATTATTCTCATAGTTTTTTAATCTTTAGGTGCGTGTTTTTTTTGGAGATGTTTTAAATGTTGTGTTTGTCAAATGTAGATTTTCAGTTGGTTGTGATTTTCGTTAATTTTCTGTTTATTATCTTTTTTTTTACATTCATTTGTTCATTTTTTCATGTTATATTAGTCTTTTGTTTTCAAATTACTTTTCAGGTGATTAAACTCCTTGAAACATAATTTTAATATTTCTTCCATTTCTTAATAGATCCCCAAAACCCCCCACTGCCCTTTAAAGTCTTTCCATTTTGTTTAAATCAAATCAAATCATTTATTTACTTTGTAATACCTGCATCAGACAAAAAAGAGACATTTTTCCCGGGGTTTAGGAGGTGAAGAAAAACACAAAAAGTAAAGTTGTAAAAATAAATACTAGGTGTGCTGTCTTTTAAAAATAAAAATAAAATCTAAAGTTCATAATTTAAAATGTTAAAAAATATAAAATGGAAAATGTGTACTTCAGCTCATAGAAAATCAAGGGAGGTTTCTGTTTTTTTTTTGAAACAGCACAATGGCTGTTTCCTTTAAATTTTTCTTTTGCCCCCCCCGCTTCTGTCTCCAGTCCAATTTAGTCGTAACGGATTAAAAAGTTGGGTTTAAAGGTTACACTTCAGCCTGAGAACCTTTTGTAAGTATTTTTTAGCCAAAGTGATAGTTTATTGTGTTTGTAAAAACCCCCCATTCTTCATTGAATTAAAACCTTATCTGGCTGTCTAGTTTTGTAAGGGATGGGGGGGCATAAATAAGTAAATAAAAAAGAAAAAAAACAAAAACCGTCCTAAACCCCCCCCCCCTGACCCCCCACCCTGGACCCCCACCCCACTCCCCCCCCTGTCCCAAAAATGAAATGCCCATTGGAGTTTTCGAAAAGTCCACAGCCCGACTGTCTTAAAACTCCTCTGGGAATTAAAAAGGGCCCGTGCTGTCTTTGGGTGTAATGGGGATATTGTGATTCAGCTGTTCAGTGCTCTAACATGGAAGCTGTTGATGAGTCTGGCGTTTTTGCCTTTTTTGCTAGACTAAGACGAAGCAGGTGTTTCTCTCCTGGTGTAGAGGACAAAAATCAGGAAACACACCTTCAGCCAAGAAAAGGGTCAAAATATCAGAGCAGAATGGGAGAATTCAATTCTTCACACATTTTTCTGGGGTCAGACTGATGAACCATTCAGCTCGCTGAACCTTAAACATTTCTTAATGTAGTTGTGTTGGGGGGCCATTTACAGTCAGGGGGACTGGAAGAACGCTGCCACCAAAGACTCTTAAATCAATGGACATCTGACTGTTGAAATCAAAAGTTTTGTCCTTTTGTTGTTTAATTACACAAAAGTTTGGGGGAAAAGAAAGGCGTAAAACCTTCAAGATGAAGAGGATTTGAGTCCCAAAATGTCTGATTTGATCTTTATCTTCTAATTCCCGCTTGACTGACTCACAGCATGTTATGAATCTGTGTTGACATGAATAGTTGTATGAATGTTGTGGGGACATTTGGGGAAAGTGTGGAGGCTGACATTATGATGATCCACAAAAGAAGGACAAAGTCCTCTACTCATGTTAGTAAAACTCATTGATTAGGACATATCTGATTGGATTGAAAAGATTTTTTTTCCCAAAATTTTTCTTTATTCGAAATTTAATTCGGTTTTCGAGTCCCCTGTGCTTTCTGGTCAGCTCTGAAGTCAACCCCTCCCACCCGAAACCTGGACCTGACTACAACACTTGGGGTTAGGAGTGAAGGGTTGTGGTTTTCTGGAGAGTAATGTGACTGAGACTTGGGTCAGTTTTACTTCTGTTATGTTGTAGTCTTTACTTTAACCAAACTAACCTTTTATTTCATCCCGCGAAAAATTTCTTGAATGAAAATTAATGTTGTT
Organism: Toxotes chatareus; assembly: GCA_016801885.1. Classification (NCBI taxonomy): domain Eukaryota; kingdom Metazoa; phylum Chordata; class Actinopteri; family Toxotidae; genus Toxotes; species Toxotes chatareus. The sequence goes on along the minus strand of JAFBJY010001262.1, from coordinate 172,126 downwards.
GTTCCAAGTCCTTTTTTTCAACAATTAAATAAATGAAAAAAGGAAAAAAAAATAATTTTTGTTTTTTTAGTTTATTATTTTAAATAATTTTTTTAAAAAAGGTTGATTAATGAAACCTTCGCTAACCTCCCAATTTTAAAACACGTAATTTTTCAAATAAGGTGAAAATGTAGTTGAGTTTTCCGGGTTTTTTTCAAAAATAAAAGAAGACCCAGAAAATTTTCAAACCAATTTTAAAAAAATTTATTTTAAATTATCCTTTTTTTTTGTTTTTTATTTTATTATTATTATTTAAGAGAGGGTTCTTTAAAATTGGATTGGGCTTTCTCAGCTTTCCAAGGTTTCCCAAAATTTTGAATTTGGGGGTCAAAAGGTTGAGGAAGGGTTTTTTGGGGAAGGGGTGACTGAGGAAGAGACCCACGACCCAAACAAAATTTTTTCCTGGGGACTGAATTCAATTCAATTCAATTCAATTTTATTTATATAGCGCCTTCCACAATCAAAATTGTCTCAAAGCGCTTTACAGAGACCCAGAGCCTGACCCCAGAGCAAGCACTTAAGGCGACAGTGGCAAGGAAAACTCCTTTTAACAGGAAGAAACCTTGAGCAGAACCTGGCTCCAGATGGGGGACCCTCCTGCCGATGGCGGGCTGGGTGAAAGGAGAAAAGGAGGAAGATAGGACAGCTAGGAATGGAGGAGAGGGGGAGAAAGACATGCAGCATAATACAGACAATGTGGGTCAGTATTTACAAAGAGATATTTGGCCCAACAAAATTTTAAATAAATAACAGGACTTAACCCTTTAAAACTTTTAAACAAAAAAAGGGTTTTTTCTTTTTTTTTAAAATCAGGGGGGTTCTGTTTCCCCAACCCCAAACTGGCAGTTTTTCCCATGGGAGGGGCCAAAGCGGCCTCCCATTCTACTTTTTTTAATTTTTTGGGCCATAACAAACCTGTTCGGAGGCAAGCAACTTTGGGGTGATAGGGTTTTCGCTTCGATATAAGGGGCCCCCAGGGGCCCTTATATGAAAAGAAATTTTAAAATAATTCTGGGTTTTAAGAATGAAAAGAAGTTAATAAGGGAAAATTTATCTCCTTTTTCAGTACTCTCCAGCATTTTGGGGGCATTTTATGCTTTTAAGTTAATGGAACTGGAATGGGGAATTTTTAGTAGTCCCCTGGTAAAAAAGCATGGGTAATTTTCCATATCTACAAATTTTAAACTTTTGATATGGGGTGAACGAACGGTCCTAGAACTTTTTTATATTTATTAAAAGGGCCCTAATAAAAAAAAAGGGTTTTCCCCGGTTTTGGGAAATTAATCCAAAAATTAGATTAATAAACTGTTTTGGTGTTTTGGGGCCAAAAAAAAACCTTTATTTTTCTGAAATTAGAAAAGAAAATTAAACATCCCGGCCTTTATGTTTTAAGCCAAAATTAACATTTGGGGAACAATATGGTCCAAAGCCCTGGAATCCATGATTACTCTGTTTTTGGGGGGATTAAACAAAAACTTTGTATCTAGCAGATTAAAACCCGTCTGTCTCTTCCTTTTTCCCCCAAATTTACTTTCCCGGATATTAATCAATGGTTAAAAAACCCCCAAAAATCTACGGGTATAAAAGGTCATTTTTAAATGCTATAAAAAGGTGGGTTGGTAACTTTCCCCAGTCCCTTTTTTAAATTAAATAAATTCACCAAACTGAAAACCAAACAAAGCCCTATGTAGAGGGTTTTTTTGCCCCAGATGAACAGAATTTTAAAATTTTAAAAATTAAAAAGGGTTGGATATAAATCTAGGTTTAAAATTGAAGAAAATTTTTAAAAAAAGATTTTGAAAAGGGAAATTCCCTGGGGAACATATCCTGAAACCCAAAAAAATTTTCGCCCTTATGTGAACCAATAAAAACTTCCCCTCTTTAAAAAATTTCTGGTGGGTTGGTCAAAGACATTTGATGATTTAATTTAAAAACTAGAAGTCAATTCGGAGATCAGGGGGAGAGAAACATTTTGGAAAACCCGGGATTTGAACTTTTTCAAAGATGTTTTCCTGAAACCTTTCTCTTTAAACGGTTGTGGAAAAGGATGAAGTTCTGTCTTTTGTCTCTACTTTTTTTAAAAGCTCTAAAATCATTAAAAGTGGGGTTTTAGAGGATGGATAATTTTTAAAACTATGGCTCTTTTGTTTTTTCATTTAAAAAATTATTTGTTTTTCCCTATTAAAAATGATGAAAAAAAAGGATTCCCCTTGGAGTTTTTTCTTAAAATATTTTTAAACGGGGAAATTCCTCAAAATTGTGGATAACCCTTTTTTTTGTGAATTTTTTGGACTAGGCTTCCTTTCCTTGATTGGCCTTTCAAAGGGGAAACAAATTCAAGGTTAAACAAATAAAACAGCAGTTTAAAAAAAGGATACCTTTTCTGCTGGAGTAAGTTTAAAGGAAACACATGGCGGGAATTTAAAAAAAGATGGAATGTTTCCTTTTTTGGGGTTATAAAGAAAAATATCACAGTAGTTATTTTTTTCCCAGATGCCCAGTTCATGTTTTAATTAAAATTTTTAAAAGGGGGTTTTCGAAAAAAGGCTGGGGAATTTTTTGAAATATTCACCCTTCTATCCCAGGGGTCGGTACAAGACCCAAAGGTGTGTTTGGGGAAAAAGGGGGGTTTGGTTTTTTTAAACCCTTTTGTCCAATTAAAATCTATCCTAAGAAAACGATCTTTAAGGCTGTCATTTTTGGGGTTGACAGAAAAATTAAAATACCCTAAATTCCTCTACCCGTCCTAACAAAAATCAGAAAAAAAATTCGGTAATTCAGAAAAAAAACCCCCAAAGGCAGGTTGGGCGATACCCCCAAAGTCTGTTTTCTGTCTTCCAATTTGGATTTTGGGGGGGCTGGGATAAAGGGGCCCAAAACCCATATTTAGAAACTTGGGGCTAGGTTTTTAATAAACGGGGTGGGGAATTCTTCCCTCCTCCCTCACCTGTGCCTGGGGTGATAATATATTACGGGGGTTTATCTTTGACGATACTCTTCCCCCCAGCCCGGTCTCAGTAGACGAATAAGTCAATCTGCTGATCCATTTTCAAATCATTCATAAAAGGGAAATTTAGACAAAAGAAAAGTTTAATTGACATCTTTTTGATGTTTTAGTTCAAATCTTTTTTAAAATTTTTTTAGGTTTTATAAAAAATTTTTTAATTTGACTTTTTTTGGTGAGGGACAAAAGTCTCTATAGGATAAAGGGGAAAGTGAATGGTAGGAAAAAAATCTGGGTGGGACAGTTTAGAAAATGGAACAAATCAATTCCCCCTTCTCTGGGGTTTTCAGAATGTCATATTTCTAGATAGGGGTACCATCAAAGTGGATGGTCCCTTCTCCCTAAAAAGGTTTTTTTTCCAGTTTCAAATGAAGGGCAGGTTTTCTGGCACCAGACAGCCCGGGGGTGAGTTCCCCTTATCCGGGTTTGGGAGGGGGCCCGAGAAACTAGTCCAATTGTTTTGGGTTTCACCCATCCACATTAATTTATGATCATTTTGGGTTTCATTACTGAATACGATCTTCCCAAAACTCGTTTATCCTTAGCCAGCAGTTTCAATCATTCAACGTGCCTCTCTGGCCCCAGGAATGCATTTAACTATGGTCGCTGGAGTCTCTAACTTACATTTCGCAAAATGGAGCTGCCAATAACAGAGTTTTTCCTCAGCGGGTGTGTGCTGATTGGGAAAATCTGTTTGAAACATGAAGCGTGATGGTGAACCACGGGCCGTGTTTCATGCTATGTTTCCTTTGGACACCACCCAGCCGCCCTGGTTTCCCGACTGCTTAGGAGCTGCGAGAGCAGCTGACAAGGTAACGTGGACGGCAGCAACGCCAGCTAGGTAGGCTGGTCACGCCAATACAGGGACGACTAGCTGGCGCTGCTCTGGGCGATTATCTATGGTCGGGCAGGCCTCTACTCCCTAAGTCTGCCTCAATCCAAAAAACTAGCACTAGGGCTCTCTGATCACTGTCTGCTTCATCTCATCCCAACCTACAAGCAGAAACTGAAATCTTCTAAGCCTGTAGTTAGGACTGTGAAAGAAATGGACAGAGGTCAAGCTGGAGTTACAGGCCTGCTGACTGCACCAACTAGGTATTTTTTGAAGCTGCAGCTTTTAACATCAACGAACTTACTGACACTGTGACATGATACATCAGTTTTGTGAGGACATGTGTGCAGACAACACTGTCATTGGACTGATCCAGGGCGGCGACGAGTCTGCTTACAGACAGGAGGTGAAACAGCTGGTTCTGTGGTGTGGTCAGAACCACCTGGAGCTGAACCTGCTCAAAACAGTGGAGATGACAGTGGACTTCAGGAGAAACCCCCCCCCCTCCCTCCCCTCACCATCATGAACAATACAGTGTCCACCGTGGAATCCTTCAGGTTTCTGGGTACCACCATCTCCCGGGACCTGAAGTGGACCCTCCACATTGACTGTTTAAGAAAGAAGGCTCAGCAGAGGTTATACTTCCTACGTCAGCTCAGGAAGTTTAACCTGCCTAAGGAGCTGCTGATCATTTTTACAGCACCATCATCCAGTCTGTCGTCTGCACTTCCATCACCGTCTGGTTTGGATCAGCCACCAAACGGGATAAGACTGGACTGCAACGGACAATCCGGGCTGCAGAGAGGATCATCGGCACCGACCTGCCCTCCATAAAAGACCTATACCAGGTCAGAGTTAGGAACCGTGCTAAAAACATTTCTGCAGACCCCTCACATCCTGGTCACAAACTGTTTAAACTCCTCCCCTCCACCGGGCGCTTCAGAATGTTGCTCGCCAAAACCAGCCGATACAAGGACAGTTTCTTTCCCCAGGCTGTGGCTCTGATGAATATGTGACTGTTTTGTTTTTTTTTCCCCACTACCTCTTTCAGCATCTTTGCACATTTTCCATTACCTCATTTCACCTTCTCTTTTATGTTTTTTGCACTATAACCTGTACTATTTCTCTCAATAGCCTGAATATATATTTATATTATGTAAATAGTTATATAGGTATCTTTTCTGGAACAAATTGCACTACCCACATTCAGACTGTCCCATTGCACCATTAGTACCTTTTAAAATTTTAGTAATTTGAAAGCCTTATCCCCAGCCTCCACCCAAATTTGGGAAGACAGAAAAACCGTACATTTTGGTGAAACCCACCCCCTTTCAGAGTTTTGTCAAATTAAATTAGTTTTTTGATTTAGCTTTTAAAAAAGGGAATTATATGGGTACTTTTTTCTTTAACCCCCAAAAGCCCTTAAAAACTGCTTTTTTTCAGCATTAGCCTTCCTTGCAAAATGTTAACAAACCAACTCATTTTTTCACACCCTTTGATCTTGCTGCTTGATAAATAAAAAGGGACAGTTTCCTCAGCCCCCTCTTTTATCTTTCTTAATAACATTTGAATTTAAAAAGAACAGTTATCCGGGTTTTTCGAAAACTTTTCCCCAAAAATATAAGGAAGTTATTCAAATTGATCTCAGTGGTAGCCCCTAAACCAAACAAGTGAGGTTCATTTGATGAATTTGGTCCGTCCCCCTTATGGGATTGATGGTCAGTGGTATCAAATGCAGCACTAAAGATCTAACAAGACCAGTCAAGAAAGTCCGGGGCACTTATGGTATTTGAACTTTCCCCAATGCTGTCTCTGTGGGGATTCCTCTGAATCTGACAAAAAACCTCAGATAAATTTTTTTCTGTAGAAAGTACACAGCGATTGGTAACTGCTTTCCGGATCTTAGAGAAAAGGAAAGGTTAGATGTAGTAAACTTTTTGAAGCTTTTAAATTCACTATTTTTCGGGGACTTGGTACAGTGTTAGTAAGGAGAGAGGTGCTGTGGGGAAAAAATTTTTTGAGGACCCGGGGATCAGGTCAAAAAGAAGGGTTGAGGGTTTTAATGAAAAAATCATAGAAGTTTAAAAAATAAAGGAAAAAAATTTCAAATACTATCAGGTTTTTACTGTTTCTGGGGGCCCTGGTTAAAGAAAATCTTGTTTTATTGAGATCGGGAGGGATAAATTTGTCTGATAAAATTTTATTATTAAAGCCCATGAATTTGACTGCTGGGGCTTAGGAATACATGGATCAATGGAGGGGACTCTCTGTCACCCTAAACGAAGAAAACCCGGGGGGGTTTTTTCATTGATTAAATCAATACCATATTTAAGAAAAAATTGAGGATTTTTTAAAAAAATGGTTGGTTTTTTTACACTTTGGAAAAGAGGCTATCTTGAATCCAATAATATTAAAATCCCAAAAAATGATTCATTGTATGAAAACTGAACTTGAAAAAAAACCAAAATTTCAGAAACTCAATTTTTAAAAGGAGGAAAAAACCTGAACGGCTTAATGTTTTCGGTTTGGGATGAGAAAACCTAAGAACGGGCTTTCAAAGAGATATAATTGATCAACTTAACTATGGCAAAATCAAAGATGGGGGGCCCCAGTTAAGAATGCCTGCCAAAATCATGACCAACTTTCACAGACTAAATAAAAACGGTAAAGGCTTTTTACATAGAATTTTCCAGCTCTTTCCCCCTTTCCCAACACAGATGGCGAGCTACCTACAAGCTCCTTCCGTAACCAAAGGACATTTGATGTTTGACGGGGAGGCTGGGTTAATGGACAAACCTTTCCTTGAGACAATCCCCTGTACAAAACTAATAAACAATTTATAGAGGTTCAAATTCAAATCAAAACCCAACATTAACACGTTACAGTCAAGACCAAGATTTTGGAGTTATTGTTCTTGACTCTAAATTTATCACGTTAAATTTGAATTGAAATAATGGACCCCCAAATTAAAAAAGTTCCTTTAATTTGACAGGTTGACATCATATAGAAAGAACGTGGGGGAATTCAGCCCTTTTGGTTCAAAAGTAACGGGACAAAACATGAAGTAAAACAAACTCTCAGTTTTTAAATTTAGGAAAATCCTTTGCAGTCATTGACTGTAGTACCCTTATATTTTTTTAAAGTCAATGCTGAGTCGAAGAACAAATGTCTCTGTCCAAATTTAGGCCTTTTGTACATGTTGTTTACTCTGATTTTTCTTTTCTTTTTTCCCCAACTTTTGAGAATAAAACAGAAGAATTTGAATCAGACCCAAAGAAGATGATCATCAATGTAAAACTCTCATTGGTTGGGGTGGAAAAAGGGATATTTCTTTTTCCTGAACAAATCTTTTTTTGATTTTTGGCCCAGTTTTAAATGGGTTTTAATTTTGTGAGCTCAGAAAAACTGGGAGTTTTGTTCTTTGTTGTCCTTTCAACAAATGTTTTTGACTTTTCTTCATTTTTCCTCTTCGGGTGGGGCATGTAACCTCTCAGAGAAGCTGTAAACCTGTCCTATTTTTTCTCCCAGCCCTTAGTCTGAGGCCTGGCCCTAATAAAATGACCTGCGGGTTGGGGTGGCCTGTCTGCGGGTAAAAGGCCCCACTGTCCCCCTAGACTCCAGGTCAATAAAGTTCCATTTGTTTAGACTGCAGATATTTCTTGGCCCAACAATGCTGATTTTGGGGAAACCCTATCTAAGTTTTTCCCGGGTTTATAATTTTGGGTTTTTTCAGTCTATTTGTTTTTCCTTCGATATTTTGTGAGCCCCTAATACTCAGATGTTGGGATATTGTGAGAGACCTTGGATGCCCTTTAGGGTTTTGTTTCCTTCAGAGGGAGGGGGAGGAACTGTAGGGGTGATACCCCCTCATTTTGTTTTTTTCCATGTTGGTCTCTTGTGTGTGCTCAATTTTGGGGGAATCCAAAAATACAAAGAAACCCCCTTTCAATGTGGCATCACTTTCAACACTGTGGTAAAAAAATCGGGTAGTCAGTAATCATTCCAAGTTCATTTCAAAAGCCAAAACCCCAAACCACAACAGGCAGCCCCACCTCCCAAAGGGCGCCTTGGGGTCGTGGCAGGCATCAGATGTTTTTTCGTGAACGGGTTGTCTAAAAATCTCAGATTTGTCAAGACAAGAACTACTGGCGGTTAAAGGGCCCCAGGGTGGAACCCCGGGCGTCGTGTGACCAGTCCATGCCCGACACGGCAACCCACAGCGACGTTTTATGAGATGTCGGTACTAGGTTTGACAACCCCCAAAAACGCTACCTTTGGTTAAAGTAGGCCGTTGGTTGACCCCACCAAAAAGACACTACTTGACTTTTGCAGGGCCGAATGTGACCGGGACAATCGCAGTGGCCCCTCCTGTTCTTGATTTTTTGGCCCCTTGCAAAATGATGGTGCCCTTGCTGGAAAGGTAGGGGGTTTTTGGGGTCAACATACCCCCGGGGTTGCGGGGAGGAGGTGAAACACATGGCATCCTGGGGAAAAAGATTTGGTTAAAGATGGCTCATCACTTACGTTTTACCTCGGAATCAAAAAACCCATCATCCCCCAATTCCCACACCCCCCAACTTTCTGTTGTGGATGATAATGCTCCCCACATGTGCCAGAATTGTCCCCCGATTAGGAAGTGGGATTCCTCATAGGGGGCCAGCAACCCCGCCCAAAAAAAGGGAACGTTACCCCCCAAGCACAGATGGATGTCGCCCCCCCCTGCCCTCAGAACCGGGTGGCCTTGTAAGGGGACTTTGCCTCAGAACAACACATGGGCTAGTGAGGAGCATGAGGCGTCCTGTCAAGTGTTTCATGCGTGGTGAAAACACCCCCCTCTGACATTGTCAATTTTTTTTATTTGGGGCTATCCTTGATAGTTCTAAATTTTTGGGGAATAAAATTTAAAATAATGAAAACGTGTTTTTTTTCCATTCTTTTTGGGGTATCAAAGGGGCTTTTATTTCATTAAAATTCAGACCAAAAAGGAAAAAATCATGTAAATAAAATATACCTAACATTAAATAGTGTATATTTAAATCTCTGGGATAAAAAGCTCATCTATGCTTTTTTAAATGGTTTTAAAAAAGGGGTTTTTCGCTCTTTTCATCTCCCCTTTCACCCTTCACACACCGATGGCCCGCCCCAAAACCCTGGTCTTGGCCCTCAGGGGGGGTTTGAGGTTGAGTTTTAGCCCAAGGACATTGTTTACAGAAGGGGGGGATTAATGGACAAACCCCCTACCTCTGGGAAAACAGCTCCTGTCCAACTAATGAACAACTTTTTAAGGTTCAATCAAATCAAATCAGGTACCAAATTAAACAGTTCGCGACCAAATATTTGGGCGTTATTTTCTTCAGCCGACTTCATCCCTTGAATCTGTTAAAATAAAGGGGTCTACATTAAGACCCAAATCTCATTTAATTTGGCAGGTTGAACGTATAGAAAAAATTTGTGGGGGAAATTTAGCCCTTTTAGTGGTTAAAATTGACAAAACATAAATAAACAAACTCATCAGATTTAATATTTTTTAAAATCCTTTTCAGTCATTATTATATCCCTTATTATTTTAAAACAATGTGCTGAGAGCCTGAAGAACAAAAATGTCAATGTCAAAAACCGTTACGGTAAAATTTTGTTTATTACTGATTGTGTCATATTTAACTGCTTCCCAACTTGTAAAATTTGGGTTGAGGGGGATAAAAAGTGATATTTCTTTCTGAAAAAAATTGTTTGATGTTTGGCCCATTTTCAAATCAGGTCTGTTAATTTCTTTACTGCAAACAAAATGGGGTTTTTTTCCGTTGTCCTTTCAACAAAATGTTTTGGGCTTTTTTTCTTGTTTCCTCTTGCTGAGCGCTTAACCTCAGAAGGTTTTGGTTGTCCCCCAGTTTCCTCCCGTCCTCTGTCTGAGACACCTGGACCTGAAAAATTTCCTGCAGGTTCAGGGTTTAAACTCCGTTCTGGATTAGCCCACACTGTCCCCGGGGAATCTCAGGTCAGGGGAAAAATCAACCCCGTTTAGCTGATGATTTTCATATCAACACGGGATAAACAGCTAACTTATTTGGGGTTGTTCAAAAAAATTTTCCAGAACTTTTAACCGAAATTTTCATTTTCTTGTTTTTGCTTAGTTTTTTAAACCCAGATGATGTTTGGAATTTGCTTTTAAAAAATTTTAATTGACCAAAATACAGAACCCAAAAAAAAATATGAACAAAAAAAACCAATAAACAGCAGGTGGACAGAGGGCCCTTTTGGGGGGGTTTTTTTCTCAGGCTGTCAGGTGTCTGATCAAGGAAAGGTGTGTTCTGGCCCGCTCTGATCCCAAACCCCCCATCTGAGAGCTGGACCTGAGCTACAATCATCCGGGGCTAGGGGTGAAACTGCTGCTGCTGGGAAAAAGGATCCAAGGGAAACTGGACACCCTCAGGTTGGGAGCCCCTGTGACCAACCAAAAACTTTGAAAAAAAACCCAAAATTTTTTTTCATGGGATCCTCTCCCCCGTGCTTTTGAAAAAATTAAAATTTAAACGGGGATTTTTTTTCCCACAGGATTTCAGACTATTTTTGTAAAAAGAAAATTGAAAAATTTTGTGGGGCCCCGGTTTGAACCCAGAGCCCCAAAAACTGATTTTCCACAACAAAACCCAAAACTTTGATACTGCGGCTGCCCTAAACCCAAAAGACCATTACACCCCAGAGCTTCACCCATTTCTAAACCCCAAAAGGGTTAAAAGGGGTTTATTTTCCCCGCCCTTTTAAAAACCCAAACAAAATAATAATCTCAACCCACGTTTTTAAGGTTTTCAAAAATGTTCAAATAAAAAAAAATTAAATTTTTTCCCCTGCTCCCGTCTTCCTAAATTCCGTTTTTAATAACAAAAAACCTCTTTTGGGGACCTGAATTCCCTTTTTTCACTGAAAAAGATGGGTCTGCCCCCTTTTCAAATGGGGGGGGACTGTTGAAACTCTAAAGTAAAGGGTTTCCTTTTATTCCGAAAAAGGTCACTCTCTTGTGAATAAGAAGGGAAAAATCAAATCACTGTTTGGGCCCCCTTCCCTATTTTTAGCTAAAAAACACCCGTCGGGCCCTCCCCCAGGGGGGTGAATGGGAGGAGGTCGATGTTAGACAGTTTGAAGGAATTAAATTGGCCTTTTATTCCTTTACAAAAGAAATTTTAACCATTTCAAAGGACAAGGGAAAAGGGAAGAAAATTTTTTAAAAAAATGCATGAGGAGTTTGGGCCCTGATCTATGAATTTTAAAAGTGTCAACTTTTTAAAAAAAGACCTGTGAACAGATGAGTGAAAACCAGCAGCTGAAATTTGACTAAAACAAGAAGCTGTGAAGTTTATTTGAAAATGTTTGTAAAGAGTTTTCAACTCTCAAACTGTCATTTTACAGTGTATACCTGGTGTTCACCTGTTTTCATGTTTTACAGTGAATCCTCTGCTGCTGATGATACTTGTGTCTTTTACTGCTGATGTCATTCATCATTTTCTTTTTCGCAGTGCATCACATATTTCTTGACAGTTCTTTCTCTTGTAATGTTTTCCACGTTGTCACCCTGGTTGTTGTGATTTCTTTCACCTTGCTTCTGAAGAGTGCAGATGCTTTTCGCTTGTTCCCGCCAGCTTTTCTTACTTCTTTTCATGATTTTAACTAATGGATACTTGGCTATTAATTTTATTATAACTAATGGATATTTTAACTCTCAACAACCCAACGGACCAGCTACAGCTAAGTTTTGTATATTCCTCAGCCGGGTTGAGAAATGTCTCGCATACACAAACACAACAAACTCACTCTGCCGAAACTGCTGGAAATATTTCTTAATGAATCACTGAGCTCCAGGCAAAGATTTTTGCTCTGGAAGCTGAAAAGGAACTTCATGAGACTCTCTTGATCACACCTGGTCAATTCAATTCAATTCAATTTTATTTATATAGCGCCTTCCACAATCAAAATTGTCTCAAAAGCGCTTTACAGAGACCCAGAGCCTGACCCCAGAGCAAGCACTTAAGGCGACAGTGGCAAGGAAAACTCCCTTTTAACAGGAAGAAACCTTGAGCAGAACCTGGCTCAGATGGGGACCCTCCTGCGATGGCGGGCTGGGTGAAAGGAGGAAAGGAGGAAGATAGGACAGCTAGGAATGGAGGAGAGGGGAGAAAGACATGCAGCATAATACAGACAATGTGGGTCAGTATTTACATTACAGTTAGTGAACAGTTATTGGATAATGTGTGCTCAGCAGATTAGAATTATGAAACAGAGCACGGAGGCAAAAAGCTGTCATGACTGGTAATTATTTACATTACAGTTTGCAAAGAATATTAATCAAATATTTATCTGTAGCAGAACGGAACATTAAACATGTTAGAAATAGATCATTGTAAACAATAAACAGCAGCAGGTGGGTGGAGCCAGGACCATAGGACATGCAGCTCGGAGCCAGAAGTACCTGCAGAAAGGTACAGAGAAAGAGAGACCAGAGAGAAACAAACACAGGACTACGGGACAGAGAGGACACAGAGTTAATGACATGTAATAAAGGCTAATAAATTTGAGAGTGGGTCTGAGAGAGAGAAAGAGAAAGAAGAAGAAGTGCGCAGTAAATCATGGGATGTCCCCAGCAGCCTAGGCCTATAGCAGCAGCATAACTAGGGATGATTCAGTTGCCTGAGCCAGCCCTACTAAGGGCTATATCCTTAACTGTAACAGTGTCTATAGAGATAATTGTGACTAACTATAAGTTTAATAAATAACTAGGACTGTAACTACAACTAATTATAAGCTTTATCAAACAAGAAGGTTTTAAGCTTACGTTTTAAAATTAGAGAGGGTGTCTGCTTCCCGAACCCAAACTGGCAGTTGGTTCCATAGGAGAGGGGCCTGATAGCTAAAGGCTCGGCCTCCCATTCTACTTTTAGAGATTTTGGGAACCATAAGCAAACCTGCATTCTGGGAACGAAGCAATCTGTTAGGATGATATGGTACTATCAGCTCTTTGAGATATCAATAAATCAGATGTAACAATTTTTCATCAGCGGGTCGCCCCAAACATTGATAGAAGGATAAATAAATTCAGTCGCTTGCTTGCACTGAATACATGGCTGGACAAAGCCCAGGAGACACGAGGAATGAACTTATTGACAACTTCAACCTGTTTTGGGAACGTGATGACCTCTTCAAAGGAAAGGGCCCTCATCTGAATGGGACGTGGACTGAGGCTGGACAAACAGATCACTTTCTCCACTCACTGAGGCACCAAACCCCTTCTGACCTTCCTCGGGCCAGCCTAAAGCTCAAATGCAGAGTGAACATCAGCCAAGGAGAGATAACAACACCCCTACTCCATCAGCTCCACCACAGAGCGAAAGCAACAGCTGCAGGGTGACAACAGCAGGACTGCTTCACTGGTCCTCCACATGGATCTCCTCCCATCCCACTTCCCTCTACTACAGCCCTGTACCCCTCAGCTGCATCCTCCTCTGACTCCCCTAACATCCATCTTTCCCCCTGCTTCACCGCCTCGATTTCCAAATCACATGGAGAGTTCCGTGAAGTCTGGGATAAAAATGGTCCTCTAACCCCCAACTTAGCCAGATCAAGGGTGCTACTCATCAACACTGCAACCCCAACCAGCATCCCCCTCGACACCACCTCCAAAGCCCCCCCAGATGCAGTATCTCCTCCCCCTTCTTCCCCACAAATTATGCAGCTCAGGTCAACTCAACCCACCCCCTCCTCCTTTCTTCCACTCTGCTAAACAGGATCATCTAGGCCCCTCGAATTCTTCTCACCCAGACCACTGGTTCCTAAGGCCTTTAAAAGCACCAAGACTGCTATCAGGGACTCAGGATGCCCACGGCCCTCTGCTGTTTGAGGACATGTAGCCACACAATCCCCTCCATCAACTCTGAGGCCAAGGGAGAGAACACTCTCTCACAGTAAAAGTAATGTTTTTCCTGACATTTCCAAGGAAAAGCCAGGACAGAAAGTGCAGATTTTGATAAGCAAAAGGAAAAGAAAGCATCAAATTTTAAGAAATACATCAACAAACCTAGAAAACCTATTCCATGTCAGCCACAGTCTGTACCAGAATATGGACAGGACATGGGTTTTAGTAACTAAACTTAGCTCTTTTAAATATCAGATCCTAGGCAGGCAAATCATTCTTAATGAATGATTTTATTCAAAAAGCACAACCTTGATTTTATGTTTTTAACTGAAACATGGCTGGGGCAAGATAACAGTGCAGCAAAGTTCTTATCGAGTCAACTCCTCCTAACCTAAAGTTTTGTGAGTGAAGCTAGACTGCACATGAAAGGAGGAGGAGTTGCCATTTGTTCAATGACAGCCTCCAATGCAAGAAGACATCCTATGGAAAGTTTGACTCTTTTGAATATGTTGGTTTTCAAGTAAAATCCTCCTACCAAGCAATATTCCTAACCATCTACAAAACCCCAAAGTACAATGCAATGTTTTTTTGATGAGTTTGCCAAACTGCTTTTTTATTGTATGCATTGATTTTGATTGTGTTACTGTAGTGGGTGACTTTAATATCCATGTTGACAATCCTAAAGATGGAAGTGCTAAAAGAACTCTTCAACATCCTGGACAATGTTGGACTTTTGCAGCATGTAACAGATTCAACACATAACAAGGGACATATATTGGATCTAATTATTTCAAAGGTCTAAATATTTTGAGGTTGTGGTGACTGATGCTGCTCTTTCTGATCACTACTGTGTTTCTTTTAAAACTCTCACACCTGCTAATCAATCAAATAACAAAGCTGAAGAAAAAGGTGGTCATAAAACGTTGTATTAATGATAACACCTGTGCAGCATTCACCCAGGCATTTGTACCATCACCAACCCTGCCCACAGCACCTGTTGATGACCTTGTAAATTGTTTTCATTTCCAAAGTTAAACTATTATCAATTCAATTGCCCTGTTCAAGACCAAAGTTCTATCAGGAAGGAAAAAGTCACCTTGGAGAAATGCTGCACTGGTTAAAGCTCAAAAAGAATCTGCAGGCAGGCAGAACGCAGATGGCTAAAAAAATAAACTCCAGGTCTATTATGACATTTACAAAGAGAGCCTACATAATTCACAACCAAGAACTGAAAGTGGCAAGACAATCTTTTTTTCTGACATTATTGATAGAAACAGTAACAATGCTTACACATTGTTTTCTGTTATAGACAGATTGACAAACCCAGGAGTATCAGTCCCACCTGAACTGCTCTCCAAAAATCATGCAATGACTTTGCACTTTTCACAGATAAAATATCAAAATAAGACAGTTTGTAGTTCCAACTCAAGTAAAATGATGATGTCACTTTTGCCTTCCTGTCCACCAGTTAGCCTAGCACATTTTAACCTGCTAGATAATACAGCACTTACAGAAATCGTTAAACAACTAAAATTTACAACATGCTCACCCATGATCTGCCAACAAAATTTTTTCAAAAAATGTTTTTAACTGCATAGCCTCAGATGTGTTGCAGATAGTCAACAAGTCTCTTGAGTCAGGGCAGTTTCCCAAGCCCTGAAAACTGCAGTAATTAAACCTCTTCTTAAAAAATAAGCTATAAACAACTACAGGCCAATATCTAACCTTCCTTTTCTAGGAAAGATCATTGAAAGGGCTGCTTTTCAACAAATTCATGCATTTTGGTGCAAAACAATCTTTTTATTTTTCAGTCTGGTTTTCGAGCACATCACAGCACTGAGACAGCACTTGTAAAGTCTTGAATGACATACATCTGAATAATGATGCATCCAAAGTCTCTGTCTTAGTATTACTGGACCTAGTGCTCCATTCGACACAGTTGATCACAATATACTGCTTGACAGACTGGAAAACTGGGTAGGACTCACTGGCACAGTGTTGAGTTGGCTCAAATCTACTTACATGGTAGGGATTACTTGGTCTCAATAGGTAACTATGAGTCTGACCGAACTAAGATTACATACGAGGGTTCCTCTAGGGGTCCTTAATATTTCAGTGTCACCACACGACTACAGTCCCCTACATTCACTAAGCAAGTGTATTCAGAAAATCAATGAGTGGATGTGTTTTTGGCTCCCAAAATGAAAGGTCCAAGATCAGTGCTCACCTTGACTCCATGTCAGACCTGAATTTCACCAACCATATAAAAAGCTATCACCAAGTCTGTTTATTACCACCTGGAAAAACATTGCTAGGATCAAGGGTTTTCTGTTATGTATATGGGGTTTGGACTATTCCTTTTGTGTGCTTGTGCTTTGGTGTTTTTTCCCCTCTGCCTCCTGTGGGAGGTTCCTTCTTTTAGAGTGGAGGCATGGCTTCCTGCTGGCTGGAGGTCCACACACCTGCACCTCATTTCCCATCATCACTCTTTTTTAAGCCGGAGCAGGGCTTCACTTCAACGCTGGATTGTCTACCTTCAGTGGTAACTGCTGTGCAAACAGTCTTCTTGTGAAACTCTTGTGTGTTAATCTCTGTTCGGCCCTAGTGACTCTCATTCTCTGTTCTCTGCTTCAGATATCACCTGGGTACAGGATCGCCTCCAGCCAGAACTCTGCCAGCCACGCCACCTCAGCCCACTTTTCAAAACTAACTAGATTGATTTTGGACTTACCTGGTGTTGATTGTTCTAATTAAATTTACCTTGAGATGCCATCAGCCTGTGGTCTGGCTCTGGGTCCTCTTTACACCAAAACAAAACATAACATTTTCTTACCCAAACAAGACAAGTGAAAACCTATCCAATATCCATTTTCTTTGTAGGCTAGATTATTATTGTACGGTATCCTAACAGGCTTAAACAACGATTCAACAGATAGTTGCAGCTTTGTCCAAAAATGCTACTGCCAGAGTCCTTGACTCTCAATCACTCAGAAAAAAATGGGACCACATTACACCTGTCCTCAAATCACTGCACTCAGCTTCCTTGGGTGAGTCAAAGGATACAGTTTAAAGTCTCTACTCTTATTCATAAAGCACTGAATGGTCTTGGACCAAAAATATCTCTGCTTGGACTTACTGGTTCCTTATGAAGGAGCATAATAAACTTCCAACCAAACACTCAATTTGTTTAAGTCAGGCCTGAAAACACACTTGTTTACTGAAGCATTCTCTTAAATTGTCTTAACTGCACTCTTCTTATTTATTTTACTATTTTCTATTTTTTCTGCTCCAATGTTTTAATATATTTCTTTTATTCTATTATTTATGATTTTAATGTTATATGATTTGCTTTTGTTCTATGATTTTAATGTAATCTGTAAAGCACTATGAATTACCTTGTGTACGAATGGTGCTATATAAATAAACCCTGCCTTGCCTTTTCCTTTAACACAAACTACAGTGCATCACACCAAAACAAAGTTAAGAAGTTGAGCAACCATGAGAATATCTCACAATCATGATCAGCATAAAAAAAACAATATTGTCCATGAATGATAAGCACACAATCAAACCACTGGGCTTATGGGTATGATTACTTGCCGTCACAGTTTCACAAACATATCATTTGGACAAAACATTTCAAAACATTAACTTCTAAACTAAACACTGACATGAACTACTAACATGTACTGACTTACTGAAAACCTTGGAGGTGATCTGGACTTTCCTGTAGTTTCCTCTTGTCCTTGTAACAGCAGTAGCTCCTCCTTCCTTGTCAATAATTGTGCAGAAATATCTGAGTGCTTCTTTCTTCCTAAATCATGAGCAAGTCCTGTCCAGTCCAACTGTTTCTGCTCCTGTTTGACTTCTGAACTTGTCTCTGGCTGTGTGTCCACTTACTGCAGCCTGTGACATCAGACTGTAGAATGTTGATACATCAAAGGCATCAAAGGACAACACACACACACACACACACACACACACACACACACACACACACACACACACACACACACACACACATACTTGTACTTATTTATTTGTGAGGACACTTGCTGACATAATGCATTCCCTAACCCTAACCAATTCTAACTCTTACCCTGAAACAAAGTCTTAACCCTCAAACAGCAACATGAACACAGATGGAAACACTGCAGAGCTGCTTTGGATGGTTTAACAGGTAGAGATCATCAGATAATGGAATGACCTGATACCTTCATCTGTTTCCATAAACACATGGATGAAATCTCCCAAACACAAACTTAACCACAGTGTGATTCACAGTTAACAAACACACTTGCATGTAAACTCTCACACCAGCATAAAAATAAGTCATTGTTTTAGGATCTGAAGAAGAAGATCCAGGATGAAGGAGATCAGGAGACAGGAGCCCCACAACAGAAGAGAGAGAAATAAAAGAAATACAATGAAAACACAAACTTACAAACAGATGAAGAATCACCTTAAATTCATTGTAGTAAACAAAGTTTTGTTTCTGGACCCAGACTGAGAAAATACCAGTAACTGAAAATAATGATGAAATAATGTTGGAGGAAAAAAATGCTTCCTCCTTCCATCCAGCCTGGTTATTTTACAGCTTCTACTCCCAGAACATGATGATATAGTGTCAGCTTTAACTTTCACCATCAGCTTCCTACTTGATTCAGGTGACAGGTGTAACTGTTATCTCAGTGTGATGCACAGAAGAGACCAACATACAGCAGGACTCTGTGGATTTAAGGTCTAACAGCACAAGATAAGTTGAACGATATCTAAAAGAAACATGAGTCAAAATGATTCTCTGTGCAGCAGCTGATCTGTTGCAGAAACAACAACTAAAACTGTCTGTGGCAATGGAGAGATAGTGAATATCACTCCTCACTTTCAATAAAGAGGTGAAGACAGAAAATAATGTTTACTGCAAAGTCACAGGAAAACCAGAGTGTGAGGAAAGAGCACATTACTGTACTGATGAAAAAACAAAGATCTGATGGACAAAAACTCTTCTCAAAGTTGGAATGTAGGTGGTGCAAAGCACAGAGAGCAGAGAGAGATGAAGAACCCTCTGAAACCAGTCCTGGAGTCCTTGAAAGAGGACTTATTATGGACTGACAGGAGACAGAAAGACACTTTCCACTCATTTCTACCAGCAGTCAGCAGACAAACACTCATGAGAGCACCTTTACACCTCACTGTGACAAAAGAGACACAGCCCAGTTCAGCCTTTGCACAGCTCTGAAGGACAAACACTGCTGTGACTGTATTTAAGAGGCAACATACTATGATTCACATTAACAACTGACAATCATATCATTAATAAAACATTCAATTCAACAGATAATTAAAAAGCCAACAGGAGAACACTGTTTCTTTTACAGGCTGTTGGTATAAGATTTGAAGGAGAACAATGATTGAGACCTTAAGTGAGATTAGTTTCATCGTGAGCTCATTATCAAGTCTATCAAGGATGAAGCAGCGTTTTGTATTTTTAGCTAAGAAGTTTTTGGACACAATCCCAGTTGTCATTTAAAGCACAGACTCATCACTCTGCCTCCACAAAGACTCTAATCTAGTCACACACTGCTTCACAGTCAAAGAGAGACAAACAAATAAATAAAACAATAAGAACAGCAGATAAAATACAAGAGAGGAGCAGATATAGAACACAAGTGTAAACATAAACTACTACGTTACCTAAAAACCTGTCTGAACAGATGGATTTGTATCTGCTTTGTGAAAGAGTCCACAGAGTCCACACACCTCAGACTTACTGGGAGATTATTCCAAAGTTTAGAGGCTGCAAACTGGAAAGCACAATCTTCCTGAGTCTTAAAACATGTCCAAGGTACATTTAGA
The DNA here is from genome assembly GCA_016801885.1 of Toxotes chatareus. NCBI lineage: Eukaryota > Metazoa > Chordata > Actinopteri > Toxotidae > Toxotes > Toxotes chatareus. The sequence continues at coordinate 152,494 of JAFBJY010001262.1, read as the reverse complement.
AAGTCCTGACCTAAGAGATCAGCTCATGGTGTGGGGCTGCAGAAGGTCCATGGTATACTGTGGAGCCTGGACATGTAACAGTCACTTCTGCACAATGAACTTCAGTGATGGTTTAGTCAGCACATTATACAGGGACAGTGATACACCTGGATGTGTTTCATCCAAAATAAAATACTACCTTCTTCAACTAATACTGTATGTCAGCTTTCAGGGAGTCTGAAGGCGCCAACCACCAACAGTGTGAGCTGCACACTGAATGTGATATTTCAGTGTTAGAGATAGAAACAGGATTTTCCATTGTGTTGGTTGTAGTCACATCAAGTCATGATATGAATGGTCACTAACACTCAAACTGTGCTGGAACAGTGAAAAAGTGTTTTTCCACTTTACTGCACAGCAAATGAAGTTGTTGATCTGAGTGTGGGAGGCGAGGGAGATGAGATAGATGATGATGGGGTTGTAGCAGATAGCAGATGGTGTCGATCACTACAACACCCAACTAAGAGCAACCCTCTGAAGCCAGACAACGCCACCTTGGGAATTTAAGCCCAGGAAATAGTTTTAGTCAACTGTACCAACTCCAAGGCACCCAGGTTCATTTTACAACGGGCAGAGACGTAGTTCCAGAGCAATAATCAATATACTTTATTTCAAAATAACTTCAGTATGTCTTTAAACATTATAAAACACCATTCACACACAGAGTATTAAAATACCATAAAACACCATTCACACAGGGGACATGAGGGAAAGGGGAGACCCTATCAGGGCTGAGGCTTACCAGGGGGCCAGCTCGAGGGGAGGGGTGAGGGATCCCAAATAATATACAAAAATTATCACCCCATCCACACGTGACAGCCACACACACCCACGCACACGTAGTCAAAGGAACCCAGGACCAGAGGAGGCACACGACACAGGAAAGAGGGGGAAACCACCACCCGGCACCACGACCACCACCACCTTCGGCTCTCAGCCACTGAAAAGGGGACAAGGAAATAAAATTAGTGGAGTCACTCCCAACACAGGAAAACAAATAACCAATATACAAATACTAACAAAAGAAAACAATAAATCAATGCTTCCAAATTAATTAAAGCACTAAGAATATCAGTAACTAAACAGAACATAAAATTCTTGTCACAAGCAAAAGAAACAGTCAACAAAAAAAACAAAAAAACAAAATCCAACTTAATATCAGGGCTAATTGAATCACAGAACGTCAAAAAATAAGCAATAAATAAACCAGCACAGGACCTAGTTAAACACAATATTTAATAAACCAAATAACCTAACCTAATAGAAACAAAGCTATAAAAAAAAAAAAAATAATAATAATAATCAAAACAATAACCCAAAACCCATTCTAACTAAATGCAACAAAGGAAATGGGGGCATTAAATAAAGAGCAACCCCACCGTGCATTCATTCAATTTTTAAAAGTCCAGGCCCAAGGAGAACGAAACTGCCCATTCAATACTCGCGTAGGTAGGGGGTGATTGCATTGTCCACCTGCGCAGCAGCAACACCGGAGCGGAGAACCGCCGGGCAGAAACCCCCGGTAAGGTAGAACAAGGCAAAGCAGCAGTATTTCTTCTCCGTGCAGGACAAAGCAGCTGGCAAATAATTCTCGATCAGGCTACGTGTGATCACCTGAGGGAGAGAGAAGCTGAGCGTGTCCACTCAGCAACAGTGGAATGTTAAGAGTTGGCAATGGCCGGCTGTGTTACCAAGCCGGGTCACAGCAGCAGTGCAGCCATCCCCTACTACCCTGGAACATTTGTGTTCCCAGAATGCAGGTTTACTTGTGGTTCCTAAAGTCTCCAATAGAGAGAATGGGAGGCAGAGCCCTCAGATATCAGGCTCCTCTACTGTGGAACCATCTACTAGTTTGGGTCTTGGAGGCAGACGCCCCTCCATGTTTAAGAGGAGGCTTCAAACTTTCCCTTTTGATGAACCTTATAGTCAGAGCTGAGTAAGGCTTTCCTGAATGAGCCACTAGTTATGCTGCTATAGGTCTACACTGCTGGAAGACTTCCCATGATGCACTGATTTCCTCTCTCCTCTCCCTCTCCATCTGTACACATTCATATCCCATTAATGTATGTTACTAACTTGGCTTCTTCTCTCTCCCATGGTGTTGTGCTTTCTCGTCTCTGCAGTTACTTCCACCTCCAGAGCTGCAGAGTCTGGATCTGTGGCTGCAGGCAAACTACTGTTCCACATGCAAAGCACTGGTGGTTGATCTTCAACATAAATGATAAAAAAGACTTGGAGGACGCCTGTTTCAACTATATAAGTCAGACTTCTGAAGCCTCATGTTTGCTTCTTTTGAACTTTGGAAGTCCCTTTTACACAGGACATGGACTGTGGATTTTATGCTCCATCATTTAGGAGGATCCAAAGCAACAACCACAAATGATTTCAATTTACATAAAAGCATGTGAATGTTTTTGAACATGTGAAGTTTAAAAGACAAACTTGAAAAAAATAGGCACCTTTCCTTTAACATGAACCAAAAATGGAAACCTAAGTTGACAATAGGAAAATCTCACAGATACAATCAGCATAAATAAACTGAACATGTACTGAAACCTTTGGGCTGAAGTTCTTGTGTGATTAGACATCATGACAATTTAACAAACACATCCCACTGAACGGAAACACTGACATCAACTAAAAAAGGTTTTGACTTACTGAAAACCTTGGAGCTGATCTGGACTTGCCTGTAGTTTCCTCTTGTCCTTGTAACAGCAGTAGCTCCTCCCTTCCTTGTCAATAATTGTGCAGAAATATCTGAGTGCTTCTTTCTTCCTAAATCATGAGCAAGTCCTGTCCAGTCCAACTGTTTCTGCTCCTGTTTGACTTCTGAACTTGTCTCTGGCTGTGTGTCCACTTACTGCAGCCTGTGACATCAGACTGTAGAATGTTGATACATCAAAGGCATCAAAGGACAAACTCTCTCTCTCTCTCTCTCTCTCTCTCTCACACACACACACACACACACATTGTTGTCTTAATATAGTTATGAGGACACATCATAACTGAAAGCCTAACACTAACCAAAACATAACCCATACTAATGATATTCAATCTTCTCAAAAATACCAAATGAATTACAACAATAATCACTCAGGACCATTCAGCTGGGTTGGTGAATTCAGCACCAAGGACAGCAGCAGCTGAACTGTACACAACTACATGTACTAACACACAGCTAATTCACAGTACTAAAATCTGGAGTCAGGCAAAAAAGTGTGAAAGAGTTACATTTCTGGAGTTTATTTTATAACTCTGACTACAGTTTGTGTTAAGGTGTACACCCAGGCCCAGTTGAATTTTGGACTTTATTCCTGGTGTTCAGGATCTGGTTTTAACTCTGTCCCTGGAGTTCACGACGCATTTTATCGCGGCATGAGCAGCACAAGGAACGTCGTCACAAGGCTGGTAAGAACATGATTTTTATCAAAAAGTACTTTAAATGTGTGATATTTTGTCATTGTTCTCACTTTATCTACTTACATAGTACCGCTAATGACTGCGAACTTGATGTTGAACGTAACCCCATTGCTTTTACTCCATTATTTAGAGCAAGTAGCTCCCCGCAGCATTAGTTAGCTAACTGTCTTTAGCTGCCATTGTGGAGCTGTTAGCTTTCACTCAAACGTTAATGTCGGCCATACTGTCTGTGGCGTGTGATGTGTCTGTATGACGGTAATGACAAACTGTTTGATAAGCTTCACAAATTAATGACGACGCGCATCTTGAAGGTAATTAATACTGTTTTGAAATAACCATCCAACAATGCAACCGCATGTCGGTGTTTTAAGAGAATAATTTCCGGCTCAACGGCGCAGACGCAGCTGAAAAGTCAGTTTTGGCTAGCATGCTAACAGTTGAGCTTATAAACTGTAGCCTTGCTGTTTTGAACAGCGGTGAAAACGTGTATTTTAACAGTGTGTAGTTGGGATAAACTTTAACTTCAACATGTTATTCTCAGACATATGACATTTTCTTCCTTTATGTCAAACCAACATGTTGATCAAAGTACAACATGGAGGGAAGAAGAAGGACATTAAACTGGAAGAGGCTTGCTTCTTAGATTTTCTCAGTGCAGGTCAGTCAGATGTTTAGTATTAAATGAATAAAGATGTAAACATGTTGTAACGTGGAGTTGTTATGGTATAGTCCAGCAGAAGTTTCTTATCCCAGAGACTACAACACTGAAAGTCACAGATCAACAGGGAGCAGAGGTGGATGAGGATGTTTCAAAGATCTGTGTTTCTTCATCTACAGTGATGATGGTAGGACATTTAAAAATTCATATTTTGCTGCACTTATATTTTGAGAGATTTGTATCTTGACACAGACAAAAATATGTGATTGTGAGAAGTGGATGATAAGAATTCCAAAGTACAGTATTTAATCAGTTCATATTAAGCTGTATGTGTTGTCTGCATTTCAGACCTCCCATCTACTGAAGCATCTATGAACCTGGCTGATCGTTCAGACCTGACAGAATATGTGACCCTCACTACTTGTGGTAAGCAGAGTTATAGGTAATGGTAATGTTTTGTCTTGAGACAGGTAATATCCAGCCAGGTCTGTGATATAGTTTTAATGTGCTGGACTTTAGATTTTATTTGCCTTATACTTGTGTGTGTGTGATCTTCAGATCTAAGTGTCCTGCAGCAAGGGTGTGAAGGCTCCTCCTCTCCAAGTCTGACAGATACACTGTCAGTCTCAAGCACTTTAAGCAGAGACACAAGTGATTCTGGATGCCAGCCTTTGATGGACAGTGTGCTTGCAGCTTGTATACAACTAGATTTTAATCATTATTTATTAGTCATAATTCCTAAAAAATGTAAGTAATATGTACAGGTATTAGATGAATGTATTTGCTTACAACATAGATCTAAGTGTAGTTGTAAATATGTTTGCAACGTTTTCTTTTTTAGAATGTGGAGCAAATTCTTACTTCAAAACCAGCAGAGATGACTGTGATTAAAGAGTATGAAGAGACTGGAAGTTTGAAATATTCCATCACACGGTTACTGGTTAATATTATTGTCGCTCACATGCATGGAAAAGAAGGGTAAGAGGCTTCAACTTAATCCTGTATCCTTTTATAAAAAAATACGTATAATTCAATTCAATTCAATTCAATTTTATTTATATAGCGCCTTCCACAATCAAAATTGTCTCAAAGCGCTTTACAGAGACCCAGAGTCTGACCCCAGAGCAAGCACTTAAGGCGACAGTGGCAAGGAAAACTCCCTTTTAACAGGAAGAAACCTTGAGCAGAACCTGGCTCAGATGGGGGACCCTCCTGCCGATGGCCGGGCTGGGTGAAAGGAGGAAAAGGAGGAAGATAGGACAGCTAGGAATGGAGGAGAGGGGGAGAAGGACATGCAGCATAATACAGACAATGAACAATATTAGTGGGTCAGCATTTACATTACAGTTAGTGAACACTTAGTGGATAATGTGTGCTCAGCAGATTACAGTTATAATAGGAAACAGAGCACAGAGGCAAAAAGCTGTCATGACTGGTAATTATTTACATTACAGTTTGCAAAGAATATTAATCCAATATTTATCTGTAGCAGAACGGAACATTAAACATGTTAGAAATAGATCATTGTAAACAATAAACAGCAGCAGGTGGGTGGAGCCAGGACCATTGGACATGCAGCTCCGGAGCCAGAGGTACCTGCAGAAAGGTACAGAGAAAGAGAGACCAGAGAGAAACAAACACAGGACTACGGGACAGAGAGGACACAGAGTTAATGACATGTAATAAAGGCTAATAAATTTGAGAGTGGGTCTGAGGAGAGAAAGAAGAAGAAGAAGTGCGCAGTAGATCATGGGATGTCCCCCAGCAGCCTAGGCCTATAGCAGCATAACTAGGGGATGATTCAGTTGCCTGAGCCAGCCCTACTATGGGCTATATCCTTAACTGTAACAGTGTCTATAGAGATAATTGTGACTAACTATAAGTTTAATAAATAACTAGGACTGTAACTACAACTAATTATAAGCTTTATCAAACAAGAAGGTTTTAAGCTTCGTTTTAAAATTAGAGAGGGTGTCTGCTTCCCGAACCCAAACTGGCAGTTGGTTCCATAGGAGAGGGGCCTGATAGCTAAAGGCTCGGCCTCCCATTCTACTTTTAGAGATTTTGGGAACCATAAGCAAACCTGCATTCTGGGAACGGAGCAATCTGTTAGGATGATATGGTACTATCAGCTCTTTGAGATATGAAGGAGCCTGGCCATTGAGGGCCTTATATGTAAGGAGAAGGATTTTAAAATCAATTCTGGATTTTACAGGAAGCCAATGAAGAGAAGTTAGTACAGGAGTAATATGGTCTCTCTTGCTAATTCCAGTCAGTACTCTCGCTGCAGCATTTTGGATCAGCTGGAGGCTTTTTAGAGAGTTAACTGGACATCCTGATAATAGGGAATTACAGTAGTCTAGCCTAGAAGTAACAAAAGCATGGACTAATTTTTCAGCATCACTCTGCGACAGGATGTTCCTAATCTTACTGATATTGCTTGAGGTGAAAGAAGGCGGTCCTAGAGACTTGTTTTATATGTGAGTTAAAGGACAGATCCTGATCAAAAATAACTCCAAGGTTCCTCACAGTCGTACTGGAGGCTAAATTAATGCCATCCAGAGTAACTATATGGTTAGATAAACTGTTTCTGAGGTGTTTGGGACCAAACAAAATAACCTCAGTTTTGTCTGAATTCAGAAGAAGAAAGTTACAGGTCATCCAGGCCTTTATGTCTTTAAGACATGCCTGAAGTATGGCTAACTGATCTGTTTCGTCTGGTTTCATAGATAAATATAGCTGGGTATCATCGCATAGCAATGGAAATTTATTCCATGCTTCCTGATAATATTGCCTAGGGGAAGCATGTATAAGGTGAACAGTATCGGACCAAGCACAGAACCCTGTGGAACTCCATGACTTACTCTGGTATATATGGAGGGATCATCATTAACATGAACAAACTGGTATCTATCTGATAGATATGATTTAAACCAGCCTAGTGCTGTTCCTTTAATCCCAATAACATGTTCCAGTCTTTTGCAATAGGATATTATGATCAATGGTGTCAAATGCTGCACTCAGATCTAGCAGGACAAGTATAGAGAGCGAGTCCATTATCTGATGCTATAAGAAGGTCGTTGGTAACTTTCACCAGTGCTGTCTCTGTGCTATGATGAACTCTAAATCCTGACTGAAAAACTTCAAACAAACCGTTCCTATGTAGATGATCACACAACTGAGTTGCAACAGCCTTTTCAAGAATTTTAGAATTAAAGGGAGATTGGATATAGGTCTATAGTTTGCCAAAATGTCAGAGTCCAGAGAAGGCTTTTTAAGTAAAGGTTTGATAACTGCAACCTTAAAAGCCTGTGGAACATATCCTGTCACCAACGACGAGATTTATCTGATCTAATATGTGAGTGTAATCAAAGGCAACACATCTTTAAGAAGTCTGGTCGGGATAGGATCCAAAAGACATGTTGATGATTTAGATTTAGAAACTATTGAAGTCAATTCAGCTAGATCTATGGAGAGAAACAGTCTAACGACAAATCAGGACTGGCAGACATTTCTAAAGATGCTGTTCTAGACATACCTACCTCATTAATAGTTGTTGGCAGGATGAGATGGATTCTGTTTCTAATGTCTACTATTTTGTTGCTAAAGAAGCTCATAAAGTCATTACTAGTGAGAGCTAGAGGGATGGATGGTACAATAGAGCTATGGCTCTTTGTCAGCCTGGCTACAGTGCTGAAAAGAAACCTAGGGTTGTTCTTGTTTTCCTCTATTAATGATGAGTAATAGGCAGTTCTTGCCTTACGGAGGGCTTTTTTATACATTATAAAGCTATCTTTCCAGGCTAGGCGGAATTCCTCTAAATTAGTGGATAACCATTTTCTTTCCAGCTTTCGTGATATCTGCTTTAAAGTACGTATTTGTGAGTTGTACCATGGAGCTAGCTTCCTCTGATTACTAACCTTCTTTTTCAAAGGGGCAACAGAGTCAAGGGTTGAACGCAATGAAGCAGCAGTATTATCAACTAGATAGTCAATATCTGCTGGGGTAACGTTTAGGCCATTGCCCTCTGTAAAACTGGCACATGGCAGCGGAGATAATAAAGATGGAATAGCTTCCTTATATTTGATAACAGCATTATCAGACAGAAATCTACAGTAGTTAATTTTTTTCTCAGATGCTGTGCAGTTCATTATTGTAAATTCAAATGTTACTAAAGAATGATCAGATAAAACAGGGTTCTGAGGGAATACTGTCAAATATTCAGCTTCTATGCCATAGGTTAGTACAAGATCAAGGGTGTGATTAAAACAGTGAGTTGGTTTGTTAACATTTTGTAAAAAGCCAATTGAGTCTAATACTGAATAGAAAGCAGTCTTAAGGCTGTCATTGTGGGTATCGACATGAATATTAAAGTCGCCCACTATAATTACTCTATCCGTACTAAGCACTAAATCAGATAAAAATTCAGTGAATTCAGACAAAAACTCAGAGTAAGCAGCAGGTGGATGATACACCACAGCAAATAGTACTGGTTTTTCTGTCTTCCAATTTGGATGTAAGAGGCTGAGGATAAGGCTTTCAAATGTACTATATTTCGGCTTAGGTCTAGGATTAACTAATAAACTTGAGTGGTAGATTGCTGCCACTCCTCCTCCTCGGCCTGTGCCTCGAGGAATGTGATAATTAATATGACTAGCAGGGGTTGACTCATTTAGACTGACATACTCTTCCTCCTGCAGCCAGGTCTCAGTCAGACAGAATAAATCAATCTGCTGATCCATTATCAAATCATTCACTAACAGAGATTTAGACAAGAGAGATCTAATGTTTAATAGCCCACATCTGATTGTGGTGTTTTTAGGTTCAGATGCTTTTGTAGTATAAATTTTTTTGAGGTTTTTATGAATAACACCTCTTGCATTTTTTAATTTATGCACTTTTTGTTGACGGGGAGCAGACACAGTCTCTATAGGGTAAAGGGAATCGTTAGAATGGTAGGAATAATACGGATCATGAGAATCATGGGTGGGTGACAGCTCTAGAGAAACTGCAGAGAAGCGTGTAGGACTGCAACTCTGCATCCTGGTCTCAACTCTGGGTTGTCATGACTTTGGTTTTCTAATGAAATCTGTCATATTTCTAGATATGAGAGCTGCACCATCCAAAGTGGGATGGATGCCGTCTCTCCTAATCAGACCAGGTTTTCCCCAAAAAGTTTTCCAGTTATCAATGAAGGCCACGTCGTTTGCTGGACACCACCTAGACAGCCAGCGACGGAATGAAGACATGCGGCTAAACATGTCATCACTGGTCAAATCGGGCAGGGGTCCAGAGAACACTACAGAGTCCGACATTGTTTTAGCAAAGTTACACACCGATTCCACATTAATTTTAGTGACCTCCGATTGGCGTAATCGGGTGTCATTACCGCCGACGTGAATAACGATCTTACCAAATCTACGTTTATCCTTAGCCAGCAGTTTTAAATACGATTCAACGTCGCCCGCTCTGGCCCCAGGAATGCATTTAACTATGGTCGCTGGAGTCTCTAACTTCACATTTCGCAAAATGGAGCTGCCAATAACCAGAGTTTTTCCTCAGCGGGTGTGTCGCTGATTGGGGAAAATCTGTTTGAAACATGAAGCGGTTGATGGTGAACCACGGGCCGTTGTTTCATGCTATGTTTCCTTCGGACTGCCACCCAGCCGCCCTGGCTACCCGGCTGCTCGGGAGCTGGGAACGGCTGACAGGAGCTAACGTGGGACGGCTAGCTGTAGCTAATTTAGGCTGGTCCGCATCAGCTACAGGGGACTGACTAGCTAAGCGCTGCTGCTTGGGCGATTATCTATGGTGCGGAGCCGAGCCTCTACTTCCCTAAGTCTCGCCTCCAATGCTACAAAAATGCTACATTTATTACACATACCATTATCGCTAAAGGAGGCAGAGGAGTAACTAAACATCTCACACACCGTGCAAGAGAGAGGAGAGACAGCAGGAGAGACAGCAGGAGAAAGAGAAGCCATTGCTAACAGCTAAGCTAGCGGACCAGAGATAGAGTGATTAGAGTGTAGTGTTAAATCCCGAGGGACACGTGCACCACAGATGTTTAACTAGCAATATACGTGTACAGGAATTCAGAGATTGACCACAGAATACGGCAAAGTAAGAGTTGATTAATAAGCTAGGATAACACTCGTAACACCACAGTGCAGAAGCAGCAAACAGGAAGTGACACAATACGTTACCACCACGTCAGCACCAAATCTGAGAATGCCATAGTGGTGGATTCACTGCTGTTACATGTCAACTCATGTTCCATTTAAAGAAAGAGTCTCTGTGTGTTGATGAACATCTGATCTGCTTCTGAAATATCAGCTGACAAATAAACATGGAGGCTGTCACTGAAAGTATCTGACAGATGGACAGATATACAGATGTGATTACTGGACTTCAGCAGAGGTTCTGCTCTGTATCAGACCACATGCTGACAAAATGTCATGATGCTTCTCTGAAATCAGAGCCAGTGATTTGCAGGCTGTAGTCAGACTGATCTCAGAGCTGTGACAAAGATCAAACTCATCAATTCTTTACTGTTGAAATGAGACAACAAACAGTCTCAGATTAGATGTGATGGTAGGACAGTTGGACCAATGAGGATAACTGTCTCTACACATCCTGTGAGGCTGTCAGCTGTGATCCAGCTCTACTTCCTGTTGACATGAACACAACAACAACAACAGATCACAATTAGCTTGTGGCTGCTGTGATTGGCTGACTGTCCTCTGCGTCTCTGTCTTTCTGTCCCATCCTGAGGCCTGTCCCCGTTCTCCTCTCACAGCTTCAATGAGGAAAGCAGCCACTGAGAAGGTTGGAGGTTTACAGGAGACACTGGATCTTTGCTTTGATACGAACTGTGTTCAGGACGATACAGCTGAAAGCAGCATGGACTGACTCCAACCCTCTACTGACCTCAGAGTCTCCAGTCCACAGTCTGGACTCTGCACAAGATCAGACAGATCCTTCAGGTCTGAATCCTGCAGGTTGTTTCCCCACAGGTCCAGGTGTCTCAGATGGGAGGGGTTGGACTTCAGAGCTGAGGCCAGAGAAGCACAGCTGATCTCTGACAAACTGCAGTAACTCAACCTGAATAAAAAATAAAAGATGTGAGTTTAGGAGACAAAGTTCCTGCTTGAAAGCGTTGAGTGTTTCATCATCTGTTCAGAGCTGAAGAAGGTTGAGAATGTACAAGTTTGGAAAATGGAAACTCCAAACACCTGAACCAACAGGATGCAGCTTAAAAACAGTCAGATACTAAAAGTCAAACACAGCTCTCATTAATATTAATGACAACATGCTGCTGCTTCAATAAAGACATAGTGACTTCAGCTCTTAAACTCTTCCAGCTCCACCAGTGGCTCCATCTATACAAACTCATGTTGTTGACATTTGTTTCAGATTCTACTAAAGATCCTAAAGTTTTGACAGAGAACAAACATGTCAGGCTGAAGTTTGGAGGAAAGTCAACAAATGATTGAGAAGAAATGGAAAAGATTTTCACTTCATGTAACGGTGGCGACATTTAACAAACATGCTGAGTTTGTTCTGAATACAGCTCTGGAAAAAATGAAGAGACCACTGAAAAATGATCAGTTTCTCCGTTGTTATTATTTATAGGTATGTGTTTGAGTAAAAAGAAGATTTTTGTTTTATTCTATAAACTACTGACAACATTTCTCCCAAATTCCAAATAAAAATATTATCATTTAGAGCATTTATTTGCAGAAAATGACAAATGGTCAAAATAACAAAAATGCAGTGTTCTCAAACCTCACATAATGCAAAGAAAACAAGTTCATATTCATTTTTAAACAACACAATACTAATGTTTTAAGTTAGGAAGAGTTCAGAAATCAATATTTGGTGGAATAATCCCGATTTTCAATCACATCTTCCAAGCATCTTGCCATGCTCTCCACCAGTCTTTCACGTTGCTGTTGTGTGACTTTATGCCACTCCTGATGCAAAAATTCAAGCAGCTCAGGTATATTTGATGGCTTGTGACCATCCATCCTCCTCTTGATCACATTCCAGAGATTTTCAATTGGGTTCAGGTCTGGAGATTGGGCTGGCCATGACAGGGTCTTGATTTGGTGGTCCTTCATCCACACCTTGATTGACCAAGCTGTGTGGCATGGAGCATTGTCCAGCTGGAAAAAACTATCCTCGGAGTTGGGGAACATTGTCAGAGCAGAAGGAAGCCAGTTTTCTTCCAAGATAACCTTGTACGTAGCTTGATTCATGCGTCCTTCGCAAAGACAAATCTGCCCGATTACAGCCTTGCTGAAGCACATCACCCATCCTCCACCAAATTTCACAGTGGGTGCGAGACACTGTGGCTTGTAGGCCTCTCCAGGTCTCCGTCTAACCATTAGATGACCAGGTATTGGGCAAAGCTGAAAATTGGACTCATCAGAGAAGATGACCTTACTCCAGTCCTCTATGGTCCAATCCTTATGGTCTTTTGCAAACCTCAGCCTGGCTCTTCTTTGCTTCTCATTGATGAAGGGCTTATTTCTAGCTTTACACAACTTGAGCCCTGCCCCTAGAAGCTTGTTTCGAGCTGTTCTCACCGTGCACTTCACCCCAGCTGCCATTTGCCATTCTTTTTGTAGGTTACTTGATGTCATCCTACGGTTGCTGAGTGACATTGGAATAAGTTGACTTTCATCCTGGTCAGTGGAGAGTCGTTTCACCCTCTGCCAGCCTGTAGCTTTTTTGTCCCCAGTGTCTGCTGCTTGACCTTGTTCTTATGAACAGCCATCTTAGAAAGTTAAAGGATGGAAGCAACCTGACGCTCACTGTATCCCTCTGCCAGTAAAGCCAGAATTTTCCTCTTTTTTCTCTCTTTTCCTCAAACAAAACTTTTCTTTTCAACTGTTTTGGCATGGTCAATAGTTATTTTTTTGATTGCTATTACTTTTGAGGTACTACCAGCACTGTTTGTGCCATCCATCCAGTCCTATTGCAAGAGCATAGTGATGACCACAGCAGTGGTTTTTATACTTTTCCTTATTAAATAGGATTTGGTTCAGGTGATCACCTAATCAGTACCTCATTAAGTAGACTGAGGTGTGCTTGTGTTGGAATTAAACATACACAGGAATGGAATGGCTGTCATACCTGTAGAGATATTGATTTCAGAAGAATTTGCAGTGGTCTCTCAATTTTTTCCAGAGCTGTATCTGAGTCACTTTGACTTTATTCTCATCACTTTCTAGTCGTGTTGGAAGAAGAAAATACTGAATATACATTTGTTGATGTGAGTGTGGAAAAAACTTGGATGTGATTTAAAGAGTGAAGCTTTTTTCTTGTTAAATGAAGCTTTGAAATCTGTAGCTCAACATTGCTCTGCCACAGTCAGTGGACTAAACCACAGAAGAAGAAAACAGACTTTACCATGAAGATCCTCAGTGTGGATCAGTATAATATCAGTGTGATGTCTGCACTTTACTGTCAACACAACTTTCACATCATATTCATCTCAGCACACAAGTAAACAATGGAGTCTGACCTCAGAGTCTCCAGTCCACAGTCTGGACTCTGCAGAAAACCACACAGATCCTTCAGGTCTGAATCCTGCAGGTTGTTTCCACTCAGGTCCAGGTGTCTCAGATGGGAGGGGTTGGACTTCAGAGCTGAGGCCAGAGAAGCACAGCTGATCTCTGATAAACTGCAGTTGATCAACCTGAATAAAGAATAAAAGATGTGAGTTTAGGAGACAAAGTTCCTGCTTGAAAGCGTTGAGTGTTTCATCATCTGTTCAGAGCTGAAGAAGGTTGAGAATGTACAAGTTTGGAAAATGGAAACTCCAAACACCTGAACCAACAGGATGCAGCTTAAAAACAGTCAGATACTAAAAGTCAAACACAGCTCTCATTAACTTCAGTCACTATAAACATCACAGATCATAAAGCAAAGAGTGAAGAAACATTTCTTTCTGTCTTAATGTGGAATATTTGCTTTGTATGTGAAGAAATATAAAAGTCAACTGAAGGTGAAGATGAAATTGTTCCAAAGTAAAGAGTCAATTAGCAAGTGTTGGATTTTGAATCTTCATTCAATGAGTTTGAAATATGAAGCTGAACAAGATGCTCAGTGTGGATCAGCATCAAATCTCTGAGCTCAAATCTCCTTCAAAAAGTCCCACATTCACACTCAGGTTTAACAGTTTGGAAGAAAGTTTTCAAAGTGTTCACTAAGGTTTCAAATGAAATCTTTCATATTGTGTGAAATAATAGTTTGAGCCTTTGATGTTTTGAGTGTGACTGAAGTTTGTGTTGAGAGTTTGAGAAGCTGCAGACATTCAGCACGTGCAGTGTGTTGAATGAGACATTTCATCACATTCCAGTCATGTGTCTTTGGTCCAAAGCAAGTTCAGCTTCATCCAACACTCTCTGCTCACACATTTGAATCTGCTGTTCCAGCATTGCATTCTGGGATTCTTGGCCCCACCTTCCTGGTGGCTGTCAGCGTCCCACAGTTTGTGTCCCTGTGACAAAGACACAGTGGGACGTTGACACCCAGTGGGCTCAGTGATTGGTCGGCTGTGTGGAGCTGAGAAAGGAGCCAGGGTTTGAACTTCTCTCTCTGCTCTGTTTTCATTGCTTCCACAAATATTTGTGTCCCTGTTCAGCTCAGCAGCTGAGTGTAGCTCTATGAATGTCTTCAGGAGACACTGTGTGAAAATGTCCTCTCTGTATTTAAACCATGGTGACGTGTCCTCTCTGTGACAGCAGGCTTTTCACTGTGCCTGTGAGTGAGGCCATTGGGAGCAGCTATGAACACTTGTGCCTTCAGACCTGCTCACACGTGTTGTACAGATCAGTTCTTGTCAAACATCCTGATCTCAATGAGACTTTGTGAATAACACAAGCTCAACTCAGTCAAACTGCTGACACTGTCAATGTGGACTGTAAGAGTCAGAATCCAAATCATTTTCAAAGCTTTAAACATCACTTTGAAAATCAGAGTCAGCACTTTCACAACTTCCTTTCAACCATTTCACACTTTGAATGTTAGAAATTCTGAAGGAGATTTGACCTAATAAATACTGAATAAAGCACAACTTTCACATCATATTCATCTCAGCACACAAGTAAACAATTGAGTCTGACCTCAGAGTCTCCAGTCCACAGTCTGGACTCTGCAGAAAACCACACAGATCCTTCAGGTCTGAATCCTGCAGATCCCAGTTGTCACTCAGGTCCAGGTGTCTCAGATGGGAGGGGTTGGACTTCAAAGCTGAGGCCAGAGAAGCACAGCTGATCTCTGACAAACTGCAGTAACTAAACCTGAATAAGGGATAACAGATGAAGATGAAAATCATTGATAATCCAATCAGATATGTCCTAATCAATGAGCTTCTCTCTAACATGAGCAGAGTGACTGTGTCCTTCTGTTGCTGGGGATTATCATCATGTCAGCCTTCTACACACATCATCCACATGTCACCACAACATTCACACACCTGTTCATGTCAACACACATTCATATCAGTCAGGTCTGTCATTAGAGGATCAATATATTTAGTAGCTCAGTAGGTTTGTGCAGTTAAAATGAGAAGTCCACATGTTCACAGCTGGATCTGAAAACAACAGTCAGATGTCAGATGCAGATTAAAGGAGTTGTTGGTGTCGTCCTTCAACTCTCAGCTTCACAGCTCTGTTTGGAAACAGCTTCCAGCCTTTTACAAACATCAGATTTGATGGTGTCGTTCATCATCATCACCTCTATGACTTTAACCAGGTGTAAAACCTGTTTGTTGAAGAGCTCTGCACCTGTTGACAGGTAGAAATGAGCAGCTGTAGCAGAAGATCTGAGCTTTTGCTGCACTTTGATCTTCATGGAGTGTGGTAAACATTTACTGACATGTATCTGTACACTGATGAATCACTGTTGCACTGTCTTCTGTAATAAGTCCTGAGGGTGGTTCTGACCTTTGACCCCAGACGCTCCAGTCATGGAGACTGTAGTTTGTCAGTGTGTGAGATCTGCTCATTGGAAACTGCTCTTACTGGAATTAGTTGCTCAGAGAACAGACTCCCGCTGAGCTTGTCCTCACTGCAGTTTGGTATCATAGGCTGGTGGAGGAAGGAGCAGTTCAACACATTCTATCATGTCTCTCATGTGTAGAGTCTATTTCCTGGATCCACAACGAAAACATTCATTCAACTCAACAGAGACTGAGCACAAAGTGGTTTTCATTCATAACAGAGCTTTGAAAACTTTCCTAAACTCTGTCATCCAAAGATCTCTTCATTCACTCCATGTTTGATTTCTCAGAGATTCAACAGTCAGATGATTGTTAAATAAAGTGGGATTTGTTAGGAAACAGCAGCTTTTTCACATCTATATCCAGTGTGTACCTGCTCTAAATCCCAAACACTGTGACTGGTCTCAGCTGCCTTCTTTTGTAGTCATGACAACAGAGAGTCCTTTCTCCTCTCCAGAAGCTCCAGAAGAATTCATGTCCCTCACACACTCTACAGCCTCACCTTCACTGACTGATGGACCACAACATCAACCTCTGGAAGCTGAAAACTGTCCTGTCCAACATGTCCCCATCATGACTCTGCTCCTGTCGCCCTTTAAATAAACCCTGCTCAAGTCTTTGACTTTTATTTGGAGCCATAAGGAAAACCATTTGGAATAACTGAGAACTCTGATCTGACTCCACTAAGTTATCATGAGGCCGTCTCCATTAGAAAAACATTTTTACTGTCCAGGATTTTCTCTGACTCCAGGATATTTTTCTCCAGTTGAGCTCAGTGAACAGTGACAGCTGCTAAAGATGATCTCTCTCTGTGAGCTACCTGCTGCTGTTAGCTTCACGTCCATTAGCTGCAACATGGGCTGACTTTTACCAAAAGGTACAAATGAAACTAATGGACTGACAATATCAGAGCTGCACATATTTAAATATGAAAGGATGAAATATTTAGGCGAGTGTGGCAGAGCGACTGAATAATGATTTGTCGTCAACACAAAACTGATGGAGCACAAACACAATTAACAAACCAATAAGGTTGAATTCTTTTCAACATGATGTGATCAGAGAGATGTGATCTGTCTTTAGGAGAAATTAGGGGTGGGTGATATGGCAAAAATATCACATCACGGTTTGTTAATGGTAAAATCACGATCACGATTTTATCAGTTCATTTTTACAGTGAAGTTAATTTAGAACCAAACTATTCTCTATGTAAAAACTTAGCCCTAAAGATAAAAGAGTCACCTCTTTCCACCGTTTGCTACTTCTCTCACACAGCGTGCTTTTATCAAAGGCTTGTGTTATAGTTGGTTGTTTCTGTGTAATGTCTTTAGCCGTTACCACTGGCTGATGTGTGGTCGGCCTCGCTGCTTGGCTCTCAGCTAATTGTTTCGGATGCTGCCTCTTCAGGTGGTTAAACAGGTTCGTTGTGTTTCCATCCGAAGCTCGAACCTTCTCTGTGCAAACTTTACAAATGACAGTTATTTGCGCTTTGTCGTTTGGAGAAAACCCAAACCAGTTCCATACGCAGTGTTGGGGAGTAACGGAATACATGTAACGGTGTTACGTATTCAGAATACACATTCTGAGTAACTGTATTCCATTACAGTTACAGTTTAAATAGATAGTATTCAGAATACAGTTACATTGTTGAAATCAATGGATTACGTGACGATACTTCTCTGTTTCACGAGTTTATATTTATTCTCTAAATGACCGATGCATTTCCCAGAAGCCCCAGCTCCACGAAAACAAACGGAAATAAACGAGCTATTCCCCTGATCAGTCGGTCAGAATGGAGTCGGACGAGGAGCAGCAGGAGTTTGAGCCGCAGCCGGCAAAACAGAGCTGGGACAGGAATGCGTTTCTTCGGTCAAGCCAGCCGCTACTTGCTACTGCTTAGTCAAATCAGCCGCCCCTGTATTTCAAATGCGCATTGCAACTAACATTTACGAACAACACTTTCACCTTTCAAAATAGGAGCAATAGCGTTGTAGCTTGTCATCCAGAAAAAAAAATAAATAAATAAATAAAAAAAAAAAATATATATATATATATATATATATATACTGTATCAAAAAATGTAAAAGTATAAGTACTACCACTTTGTACTCAGCTGTCAAACTGCCAACTATTGACTTAACATATGCATCTGTTTTCAACTTTGAGGAAGGGTTAAAATTTTTCTGTCCATAAGTAGTCAATGACTTTAATACTTTTAGATGCAGTACTTACTGTACTACTACCATAAGTCATATGAAGTCCTACCACTGTGTACTTTCAGAGTAATCAGCTGTCAAAGTACCTATCATTGTTCAAATATATGCATCTGTGTTCAACTTTGAGCAAGGGTTAATTTTTTTCTGTCTGTTTTCAGTCATATGAAAATGAAAATTTTAACGCTTGCTCAAAGTTCAACACAGATGTATATGTTAAATCAATAGTAGGCAGTTTGACAGCTGATTACTCTGAAAGTACACAGTGGTAGGACTTCATATGACTTGTGGTAGTAGTACAGTAAGGACTGCGTCTAAAAATATCAAAGTCATTGACTACTTATGGACAGAAAATTTTTAGTCCTTCCTCAAAGTTGAAAACAGATGCATATGTTAAGTCAATAGTTGGCAGTTTGACAGCTGAGTACACAGCGGTAGTACTTATACCTTTAAATTTTTTATACAGTATATATATACAGTATATATATATATATACACAAACATATACATATACATATATGTATGTATAATATTTCTGGATGACATACGCTACAACGCGTTTGCTCTTATTTTGAAAGGTGAAAAAACGTACCGTAAATGTTAGTTGTAATGCGCATTTGAGATACAGGGGCGGCTGATTTGACTTAGCAGTAGCAAGTAGCGGCTGGCTTGACCGCAGTAAATCCTTGGCCAAGACAGAAACGGCGTTCCTATTCTTTCATTGTCAGCCAAGGCTACCCGCTGCACCTTGACTGAAACAGCGAGGCTAGTAAAGAAAAAATCAGCACTGCTTGTACTTCGCCATGATTGGTTGGTCATGTTCACGTGAAGCGGGCTGTTAGTTGCCCAAGGAAAAAAAAAACCTTCTCGTGCGTCTGTGCGCAAACATAGAGCTGCAATTAATAGAATGTGTCCTATAGACGATAATACGATCTCTCTCCTCTGGCAGATCGTCAACACTTTCTAATCCTTCACGATCTAATATCGTCATATCGCACACCCCTAGTATATGTATATTATGTGTACATAACTATACACTGCTGCACAACCATGAACCATGGCTCTATTTTTCTATTGTAAATGTACACACTGCACACCTGACAGGTTATATTTTTACAACATTGTATATATTATTGTACATATTATTCTCCTCCCTGTTTTTATTTTTTCATTTTATCTTATTATCAATATTATTGTTATTTTTCTTATCATATATATTTATATATATACTTTCACTCTTTATATCTTTATACTTTGTTACACTGTATTTTGTAGAGTTGCTAAGTGCACAAATAACTTTGTGACTTTTACTTTATCTATCTATCTATAAACCAACAGTGTGGTCCTTAAGCCTGCACCAAGTCTTTGCTCCTTAACACATTTAACAAGTCAATTCAACTCAATGAGAAAAGACCACAATTTACCACACTTGTGTTAAATATCAAAACGCACACACACACACACACACAAACTGACATTAGTCCTGACACTTCATTGAAATGAACTGTTTTTCAATTGATTGGCACAAATATTAGTTCTGAGGATCTTCTGTATATTGTTGTAATAAAAATGGACTTTGAACAACTCACACTGGACATTTTCTACACTTCATTTAGAAAACAGTCTGCTGACTGTGACAAATACGAGTGTGTGAGTTCTGAAGGTTTCATTGAAGTCAACAGACATTATTCATGACAACTGACTGAAATGAAGTGAAACTGAAGGAATAATTCTTAGTCTGAGAGAAGAAAAAGTCACAATATGGAACAACAACTATTTCAAATCTCATTCATTCAAGATGAATGGATTCAAGTTCTGGATGAAGATAAACCAGGTTCAGTTGTGGATTAAAGATATAAGATCTACAACAGTAACAGACAGTGAACTGACCTCAGAGTCTCCAGGGTACAGTGTGGACTCTTCAATCCAGCAGACAGAAGCTTTATCCCTGAATCCTGCAGCTCGTTGTCACTCAGTCCAGGTGTCTCAGACTAGAGGACTGGGAGCTGAGAACTGAGGGACAGAGCTTCACAGCTTCTCTCTCTGAGAGGTTACAGCTGCTCAGTCTGAAGAGGAAACAATGAAGAAAAAGTCAAATAACATTTGTGTTGAAAGGACAATCAAAGGAACAAAACTCTCAGTTTGCTCTGCAGCTCACAGCAAATTAAAAGAACTGCACTTGAAAACTGGGCCAAACATCAAACACAGATTTGTTGAGTGAAGCAGAAATATCAGCTCTTTATCCACCTGCTAACCAATGAGGAGTTTCTACATTGATGATCATCTTTCATTGGCTCTGATTCAAATCCTTTCTGTTTTATTCTCAACAAGTTGGAGACATGACAGTTAAATATGACACAATCAGTAATAAACAGACATGTACAGTCAAGGCCGTAAGTATTTGGACAGTTAGACATGATATGTTATTTGGGATCTCAGCACTTTCACTTTAAAATATAATAATGGATACTACAGTCAATGACTGCAAAGGATTTTACAATAAATATTACAATCTGGTGAGTTTGTTTCACTTCATGTGTATTTGTCCAGTTACTTTTGAACCACTAAAAGGGCTGAATCTCCCACACAGTTCTTTCTATACTGATGTCAACCTGCTCAAATTAAAGCTGAGACCTGGCTCTTTAATGTAGGATCCATTATTTTAATTCAGATTCAATGTGATGAAGCTCAGAGCTCAGAGCTCAGAGATGATGATGATAAGGAATTAAAGAAGAGAGGAATTTATTTTCCTCCTGCTGAATAAAATAGCAGAGTCTTTATATAATGATGAAAGAAATCCAACTATCTATACACTTACAGAGCTTTGTTAGAGGCTTTGACAACTGGCAGCAGCTTCAGAAGAGCCTCCTCTGAAGCAGAGTATTTCTTCAGGTCAAACACGTCCAGATCTTTTTCTGATGACAGTAAGATGAAGACCAGAGCTGACCATTGAGCAGGAGACAGTTCATCAGTGGAGAGACGTCCTGAACTCAGGGACTGTTGGATCTGCTCCACTAGAGAACGATCATTCAGTTCATTCAGACAGTGGAACAGGTTGATGCTTTGCTCTGCAGAGGGAGCCTCTTCAATCTTCTTCTTGATGTACTGCACTGTTTGCTGATTGGTCTGTGAGCCACTTCCTGTCTGTGTCAGCAGACCTCGTGAGGAGAGTCTGATTGGTCTGCAGTGAAAGACCCAGGAGGAAGCGGAGGAACAAGTCCAGGTGTCCATTTGGACTCTGTAAGGCCTTGTCCACAGCCCTCTGGTAGAGCTGTGTTGGATCAGGTTTGTCTCTGAACAATTTAGACCAGTTGGAGGTTGATTGTTCTTCTGACAGCAGATTGACTCCAGAGTTGATGAAGGTCAGATGGACATTAAGAGCAGCCAGAAACTCCTGAAGACTCAGATGGACAAAGCAGAACACCTTGTCCTGGTACAGTCCTCTCTCCTCTTTAAAGACCTGTGTGAACACTCCTGAGTACACTGAGGCTGCTCTGATATCGATGCCACACTCTGTCAGGTCTGATTCATAGAAGATCAGGTTTCCTTTCTGCAACTGCTCAAAAGCCAGTTTTCCCAGAGACTCAATCATCTTCCTGGTCTCTGGACTCCAGTGTGGATCTGTCTCAGCTCCTCCATCATACTTAACATTCTTCAGTTTGGACTGAACCACCAGGAAGTGGATGTACATCTCAGTCAGGGTCTTGGGCAGCCCTCCTCCCTCTCTGGTTTTCAACACATCCTCCAGAACTGTAGCAGTGATCCAGCAGAAGACCGGGATGTGGCACATGATGTGGAGGCTTCGTGAAGTCTTGATGTGGGAGATGATCCTTCTGGACCTGCTCCTCCTCTCTGAACCTCTTCCTGAAGTACTCCTCCTTCTGTGGGTCAGTGAACCCTCTGACCTCTGTCACCATGTCAACACACTCAGGAGGGATCTGATTGGCTGCTGCAGGTCGTGTGGTTATCCAGAGTCGAGCAGAGGGAAGCAGTTTCCCCTGATGAGGTTTGTCAGCAGCACATCCACTGAGGTGGACTCTGTAACATCAGTCAGGATCTCAGTGTTGTGGAAGTCCAGAGGAAGTCGACACTCATCCAGACCATCAAAGATGAACAGAACCTGGACCTCTTCAAACCTGCAGAGTCCTGCTTCTTTGGTTTCAGTAAAGAAGTGATGAACAAGTTCCACCAAGCTGAACTTTTTCTCTTTCAGCACATTCAGCTCTCTGAACGTGAATGGAAATGTGAAGTGTATGTCCTGATTGGCTTTGTCATCAGCCCAGTCCAGAGTCAACTTCTGTGTTAAGACTGTTTTCCCAATGCCAGCCACTCCCTTTGTCATCACTGTTCTGATTGGTCCATCTCTTCCAGGTGAGGCTTTAAAGATGTCTTCTTGTCTGATGCTTGTTTCTGGTCTGGCTGGTTTCCTGGATGCTGTTTCAATCTGTCTGACCTCATGTTCATCATTGACCTCTCCAGTCCCTCCCTCTGTGATGTAGAGCTCTGTGTAGATCTGATTCAGAAGGGTTGTGTTTCCTGCTTTAGAGATCCCCTCAAACACACACTGGAACTTCTTCTTCAGAGCAGATTTAAGTTTACGTTGACAAACTGGAGCAACATGTCCTGAATGAACAAACAAGAAACAACATCAATGACTGATTCATAAAGAAAACATGACATGTTCATCCCCCTAAAGAACACACATGAACGAACATATGTCCCTCCATGTCTTGAGACGTTAGTAAATGTCCCATTTGTCCATCATGTTGAATCTTTAGAGAAATCCTCTTACTGCTGTGCAGACAGTCAGCCAGCTCCTCCTGCTTCATTCTCCTCAGGAAGTTCACTGTGATCTTCACAAAAGCCTCTCTGCTGCTCCTCCTCTGCTCTTCATCCTCACCGTCCAACACCTCCTCATCCTCCCTCTGACTCTCTGAGCATTCTGGGTAATCTGGACTCACAACCTTCTGGATCTTCTTCAGCTCCTTCTTCACAAAAGTGACAATGTTCTCCTCCAGCAGCTGGAACAGAAAACTATATGAATGACACAATCAAAGTAAAACCATGGAGCCAAACATCAGATCCATGTTGGACACACTGACAATCCACTGCTCTAAAAAGTGCAGCATGGAGATTATTGTCAACACAACAGATGTCAAAGTAGTTGTTGTCCATGTACAGACCATAAATATGGAGTCCAGGTGTGTTTGATGCTGCTGGGCAGACTGAGCACTGGGAACCTCTGAGCTCTCCTGGTCCACTCTGTGGAGGAATCATGAAGAATTAGCTCACATTATGTTTGCAGCATCTGTGAGTGTTTTATGCTTTGTACACAAACAACAGCTGCTTTTATGTTCTGTGGTGACTGTCCTGATTAAAGCAAACACTACTGTGCTGTGACATTCTCAATGAGAGGAAACAAGCAATCAGTTCTGTACCTCATGACCTAGAGTCATCACAACAAGTCCACCTTTTAAATGATGAGTTTTAAGGACTCACACTGGGTTTGACAGAAGTCTCACCTCTGCTACAGGACACTAACACAAACACTGGAACTGGATAGGTGCTGAGTTACAGGGAGTTTTAGTTCTGATCTGAATGACACATATAAGAACATAAGAACGTGCTTTTCTTGAAAAGAGAAACATCAACTTTGCCACTAAAGCCTGTGTTTCAGCCTGATCATGTTCATATACTGTGTCATTCATGAAGCCTGGAGACAAAATACAATCACTTCATCTTTCATGGAAGATCAGTTATACAGGACAGCTGTCTGATACATTTTAAACTCAGCTGCAGCTCACTTCTTTGCAGCAGAGGGAGGCTGTCCTTTGAACTTAATGAGGCGACCCATTGACCTGTCACTCTTCATGGACACACAGCTGGGCTCAGGTCCATGTTCAGGTCCAGGTCCAGCAGAGTCTGGTGTGTGCTGCTGCTCTGGCCTTCAACACAACACACACAGAGCTTTGAGTGTGAATAATGATGGTGCAGTGATGTGAGTGCTGAGCTCTGACATGGAGAAGAGTCATGGACAGTTAGAGATCCTCATCTCACCTCTGAGCTTTGGTCTGGATCTCATGGCCCCCACACAGACTGCTTTTAGGGGAGGGGGCCCTCCTCTCTGTCCTCACACTGATTCATGATGCTGAATTCACATCCACATCAGCTCACACACACTTTCTACCTTCATCTGGAGAGAAAACACAAATCATTCATCTACACATCAACTGAAATCATCCTCAGGTTCAGGTTACTTTATTTTTAGATAGATTTGTTTTGCAGTCAGATGATCAGATGATGACGTCCTTTTAACACATATACACAGAACACAAAGAAATGTAACACAAAACCAACACAGCTGAATATAAACATGAGGCTAAAAGGGCACAAGGCTCCAACAATCAGGACATCAAAAAGAAGGGTCAATGGGTGGAGTCAGGTACAGGGCCTCAGTCAGAAACATCCTCCACTATGGGGAAGAGAACAACCTCATCCTCAAGGTGGAGAAGATGTGGACAACCTGAGACACTGCAGAGCAGACAGCATAAAAACTCACACAAGTAGATTCCACAGCAGCTTCTTTCCTGCCACAGTCAGGCTGATGGCAAAATTTTTTAGGAATAATGTCACTGTCACACCAACTACCTCACTGAGTTTTCTCTATTCCTCTATGTGAAATATGCAGCCTCATGTGCAATAATCTGAAGAACCGTATGGCTCGTGCAATAATCTAAAGTGTCTATTCGTGTGCAATACGTAACCTACATGCAGTACTTACAGGCTAAATAAGGTGTAAATAAAGTGTATATTTTGTTTATTATATTCTCCTGACTCTTGAGTAATGCACAAGAATTCCTATGATTATTTGTGTACAAATTGCAAATAAAGATCTTGATTAATTCTTAAAAAGAAATTAAAACAAAGTTAAAACCCCAATAAAAATAAATTTAAAACCCACATAATAAATAAATGTGAAATAAACAAAGCTGTTTTTATATCACTGGGTTTTACATCTTGGGACGATAAACCTCCACTTAACTATTTGGTCTGAGGACTTCCTCTATTTTAAAGTTGTCTGACTGAACCATGACACTAAAGAAAATAATAAAATGGATTCTATAAAAGAGAGAGAACATGCTCATTATGGTTCAGTCAATGTGAAAATGTTCACGTTTCCTTAAACAGTGTAAACGTTTCTGAGCCTTTTTACAAACCACTTCACAATTTTCTTCAAAGTCAATTTGTTGTCAATGATAGTGTCTCACACACATACACTCCTCTACACACACACACACACACACACACACACCTCTACTCTGTTTCCCACACTGATTTGCATATCCAGCATCTACTGTTGTTTTGAAGGCCATCCTGTATCTTGTTGTTTTGCTCACGTGTTCTGTCTGTTGCTACAATACTATAAAGCTGCAATCACTTGTGCCTTGTATGAAGGTGTTTGGTACCACAGAAGTTTTATTGTTTGGTATCTTAGAAGTTTTAAAAAAAAAAAAAAAAAAAGAACCCCAGTTTTCATTAAAAACAAGATGTAACTGAAGGGACAAATTGTGATACATGTGGGACAAACAGAGACCCTATAAGAGGTCAAGGCCTGTTAAATCCCAGATCCCCAGATTTGATGTAAGTTTTGACAACAGTAAAAACGCACCAACCAAACAAAGGTAAAAAGAAAGCGACATGCCTAATCACGCCCAGAGGTGTCCCTGAGTCTGGGTACAACCCACCGTATAAAATATGTACTTTTGGTGATTTTTCAGATTTCCTGCAGGACTTCTCATGCTTTTAGATTCTGTATTTGTAGATTAAAGCTTTCTGGACTCAGCCTCTCTGATCTCCTGTATTTGATTGACTCTGTGCATTTTCTCTGAAGAAGACTTGAACACTTTGAAATTTGAAGAAGATAAAAATATAAGAGGGAAAAAAGATTAAGTTGAGGGGACTCAGCCGGACCTGGACTCAGCTTCAACTGGCTCTTGACTGGGTCTACAACCTGGCCTGAAAAAATCCACATCAATAGTCCCTCACTCTCTGTGTCCTGTTGGTTAAAACATCCAGAATCCAACCCACCAGATTATTATTTAAATCAAACTGTTGTAGGAATCTTTCAATTCAAATGTGAGGTTGGATTGTATTAAAAGCAGAAGACAAGTCCACAAATAAAGGCCTGGTGTGTGTCCCAATAAAATCCACTTGTTTAAAAAGCATGTTGAGCAGAGTCACTGTAGCATCCTCCACTCCTCTGTGAGGCCTGTATGCAAACTGCAGAGGATCCAGTGCATGTTCAGTTTGCTTCAGGACCTCAGATCTGACCAGTTTCTCCAAAGTTTCCATTCAAATTGAAGTCAGAGAGACTGCTCTAACATCATTCAGTGGTTTGGGACAGCTGGATTTTGGAGCGGGACAACCACAGCATCTTTCCAGAGCTTAGGGACATGTTAACAAAGAGCATTATCCAGCTCTGTGTCTGACTTACAACCATCTAAAAGACACGAGTCCTGCGCTCTGTGCTCTGAAGGCCTGCAGTAGTTTTCATGCTGAACCAAGTTTGTTTCCTGCCATCTTGTTTTCCAGTTCTGATTTCTAATCCTGCTTTGACTGATTTGGTAAATCATGGTTTGTTGTTGGGAAATATTTTAACACGCTTACAGGGAATGATCATGTCCCTGCAAAAGACCATGTATGAGCATGTTATGTCCACCAATGAGTCCAAATCATCCCCATAGGACTGTGTGAAAACATCCCTGGAGGCAGAGCACTGACTCATCTGTCCAGACCTTTATGTCCCTGATCTTTTTCTTCTCCCTCTTTAAAACAGTTTTATATGTGGGCAGCAATTGCACACAGCTGTGATGAGAGGAGCCCAAAGGAGGGAGAGAAAGAGATTTATAGGCCCCCTGTATGGACCCATAGCACAGGTCCAGTGTCTTTTTCTGTATAGCTGGACAGGAGACATACTGGTAAAACTTTTGAAGTGTCTTATTCAGAGTCACGTGGTTAAAATCCTTTCATATCTTTCACTTTACGATTCAGAGATGAACATTTCCATTCACTGACCCACAGATGGACTGAGATCCACTGATTTTATCTGACAATCTGTTTGTCTGCAGTGTTTCTGTAGAAAATGACTTGATGAAACAAGCTGCAGGTGATTGTTCCACACAAAACAACTGAGACTCAGTTCATTTCTCCTCAATATTATTCCAGGGGCCATTTTAGTTGGGACCCCTGGCACTTTCCTGCCTTTTCTAATAGTAAAGTCTGAACTATATGAAGCAGCAACAACAAACCAAAACCAAAACCAAACCAAACAGCAGAGACACAGATAGACATCAATAAAAACAGCAAATATGTCCTGACAGACAGTTTTTCTGTTTGTACTGTGACCAGCCACAGAGATATAATCACCTATCAGAGCTGCTGAGATGCTTTATTGTGAGAGTATTTATGGATTTGGGTCTTTATCATCTAATTCATCAGGTAGAGTTTGTCCTGATAGGACCAGGAGGCCTCTGACTCTGTGGATGGAGTGTTAACTGTCTCTCTGAAAATCACATAGAGCCTGAAAAACCCTGTCAGCCCCTCTGAGCTCAGTCCCGTAGAGTTCATCTAATGACAGAGAAAGTCAGAGCTGTTCTCCAGCCGCTGTCCGGCCGAGCTCAGACCGCATTTAGCGGCTCAGACTGCGGGAGAGCAGCGGCTCAGGTCCGCCTCCTCCACAGGCTGATTCAGGCAGGAAAAGCTGCCTTCAGTCAGCAGTAAGTGGAGCCACAGACTAACAAAGGCTCCGTGTTCAGCTACTGACCATCAGCTCACTCTGCTTCTACTCTGACTCCACCGCTTCTACTGCAAATATCCACACAACATGGCGGATAATAACGGTCCTCCTCCTGCCTCACCTCGACTTTACAGTGACAACGCAGAGTCTACACAGCTAAACACCACAACGCAGTATAAAAAAATAAAAAACAGTAAAAGGTAACTACATGAAGTGTTGAAGAGTAAAACATTAAAAGTGCGGACATTTACCTTCAGACAGAGAAAATCCTCCGTTCCACAAACGTCAGTGAAAGTGAAAGTAAACTTTCAGCAACCGTGCAGTGATGGGAACTCCGACACTTTTCAGAGAGCCGGTTCTTATGGCTCGGCTCAGTAAAAAGAGCCGCTCTTTCGCTTCCAAGGGGCTCCTTTTTTTTTTTTTTGGCTTTTGCTGCTTAAATGAATTTATTACTAAAATAATGTAAAATTATGTTTAAAATGAATTACTAATGTACAAAACATGTATTTCATCAAAAGTCTATTATTTATATGGTTTATTATACTTAAATGGAACAGAGGGCTACAAAAAAATACATTTAAAGTACCAAAACAAATCCCCATCTCAATGGGAACAAAAAGATCCAATCTCTGATTGGATGTATAATATTTGTAAAATTTTAACTATTTACAGGGAAACAACACAAAGAAGCTTAGAGAATCACACAAGAAAATATAAATGAAAATGTGTAAAACAAAAAGAAAAATCAGCATCCAGTTTCCATTCCATTCCAGTTTCAGCTCGTCTTTAGTGAAGATTGGCATTAAGAAAAAACAAATGCCTCAGATTTGAGAGGTTGATCCTGTGTGTGCTGTGTTTGTAACTCCCCCCTCCCCCTGCTGCTCTGTGTGGACACACAGACACCACCACACATCATGTAGTTGACCAATCACTTGGCCAAAAAAAAACCAAAAAACAAAGCAGCTCCGGCTCTAAGGCAGGAGTCGGCTCCGATCATTCACTTGGATCCTGCTCTAAGAGCCGTCACTCCTTCCTAACACTCACCTTCTTAAGAACGCTGTCTCATGTCTCTTGTCTGCTGATGTCAAAGCAAATGAGGACTGCATCAGTGTCAGTGTAGGACAGAGGACACATTGTCATAGTTCCTTCTGCAGGTCAGCTGATTCTGGATGTTGTGTCACACGCTAACCTCCACTCCTGTGTCTATTACAGTGGTGCTGGATTAACAAAGTCATTAGGATTCATCCTGCTGGGAAGGAAAATGTCCTCACCAAATTCTGTGACAATACACTGAGTAGATGTGAAGATATTTGACGGGACAAACAAACATTTGACCTACTAATGGCAGAGAAAACAGCAGAGTCATCAGGATTGAGGCGGACCGCGGTCCGGGTCCGGACCCAGACGCCGTCCTATGCGGACCCAGACCTACAATCAATAAATTATCGATTATTCTACATCACGACGGGACGCTAATATTTTAACCAGCACGGCTTTTCTAGTCTTTACGGTATCTGTTTAGCGGACCTTACAGACCAATTACATGCGAAAGTTAAGCCATCCCACGTGGACGCTGCTCAGCCAATCAACTTTGAGAGTGAAAGCGACTCTGAATAGAGATGAGAGAGATCAGAGATGAGTGACAGGTGGAAAGGGAAGTTAGCGATACAAGGAGATGATATTTATTGACAAGTGAGCCGGAGACAGGAAGCGAAGACAGAGAGGCGAGTGAGCGGGAGACAGTGGGAGACAGTGAGAGAATATATATATATAAATATGTGTGTGTGTCACTAATTCATAATGTTTGACATTATGGTGTTCGGACCTTCGCTTGAAGAAATTTTATCTCACTGGACCTCTTAAAATTTTAGTCGAATACCCCTGCTCTAGAGACTATGAAAGAACAAAATCCATCAGTTTATCTATTTCATTCTGACTGACAGAGCAAGCAACACCAACCACAGAAGAAGAAACTACATTACATTACCACCAACCTTAGAAGATTCACTGGATTTTTTTCATACAGTGTATTTGCAATTTAGCCAATAAAATGACAGCATGAGAGTTACACTTAGTCACATTTTTATGCAAAAAAGTTAAATCAAAATAGAATAAAACCCACAGAGACAGGAAGAAATCAGTCTGAATCCTGCAGCATCACCACCTCTACTTTTGGCCTCTGCTCAGGCTGAGGAGCAGCTGTGTCTGACGTGCATCAACAAACAGTGAAAACTTCAGTGCTCCTGAAGGTTGATGAAGAATGCAACACACCCCACTGATCTCTTTACATTATTCATCCAATTCACCTAAACACAAATGAAACAGAGTGAGAATCCTCCAGAGTCACATCAGTTCCCTTGAGGCTCCTTCTCCTCATGCAGTTCTTCAACCCTCCACACAAAATATGCAAATGTAAAGATATTATTTTTACAATCTGGGATTTTTTTGTTCAGTTACAAGCATCTTCTAACTTTGTCAGTGTTGTTTATAGCTAATTTCAAATCTGCAGGACCAGAGCTGACAGATAACACAACTCTGACTTCATACTGTACAGAGTGCAGTGAGAGGTTTAAGTGGTTATGGTTTGCTTTGATATTATTCATGTGACTCATCTGAGACACAATAAAGACACATAACCAGCCTCTTCAATTTAGAAAAACAGTAGATTTGCTGTACACTAAAAAGTTTACTCCAAAGTTTTTAGTGAACCCAAAGCTTCTGAAACGGTTTGTTTTTTTAGGGTTACTTAACATTACCCACCCACAATATTAAAGAAAAATAGCAAAGCATAAGCTGAAAGGATGTTTCATGTTTTGACTTTTTATTTGAGGAGCTTTTTTTTTTTTTACTCTTTCTGGTCATGCAGAATGTAAATCTTCCACTGTGTCAGTGCCTTGTGTGTTCTCTGCCAACTTGTCCCCCAGCCTCTTTCAATGGAGTGTTCAGTCAGGTCCTCTGTTCAAGATAGGAGAACATGCAACTCCACACAGAGGAGCCCAGACCACCACCGTGCCACTGGGAGTCTAATGTTTATATGTCTATCAGGATGTTATACAGTTTGCCTGAACTCAGCTTGAAAATACTCATCTTTTAGGATGGCAACTTCTACAAAGCACTAGATGAACATAGGAGTCTATTCTTCACTGAAACTATGTTGGAAAAACAAAAACAAATCACAAAGCATAGTGTGACCTACATGTCTACATGGCTGGACTCCTGCTGCTATCACCTGCTTCTCTGCATGATTGTGGACTTCAGCTGGATCATGATCAGGTTGGAAAACTTCTCTGGATCAGAGCATCTTCTCTGCAGCTGATATATGTTGTGACTTTGCTGCTGCTGAGGAAATAGAGAGATGATATTTTTATATAAGACTGCAAAATGAGGTTGGACCAGTTAAACCTGAAGAGAAAGGATGAAAAGGTTAGAAGACGGGCCGCCATCTAACAGTGAAAACACAAAGCTGAAATATAATTTCACTGATCCTCAGATAAATAATCTGCAGTTTCTTTGCATTTTTCCACACAACTATATTCTCATCTAGAAATACAATATCTACAGAGCCATTTCTGAAGATTTGTGCTTACACTTTCTCCAACATAACAAAAAAGAACAACAAAGCACTTGGGTACCCAGCAGTGATAGATGAGCTGACGTTTAACAATCAAAATACATATACTCATAAGGCTGGAACTTCATTATAACCAGCGTTTAAAGTTTTTCCACACAACTTAAACTAAATGTTCACTGACATTTTCTAAAGCCTTTAATATACAGATCAGTGGCAGAGTGTATGAGGTCTGGGGGAGCAGGCAAGGCTCTAGCTGGAGGCTTTGACATGCAGAGAAACCAGGAGGAGGAAGATGAGAAACCAAGATCAGACATCAAGCAGTCTCTCCTCACACTAACTGATAGTGAAACTGCTGCAGGAATAAACATAGAGACATAGAGACTTCTTCAGTGCATTTACAAATATCAAGTAAAATGTTGGATTGTAGAGTAGAAAATAAAACATATCTTGATGTGGTTTTCAGGTGTTGTGCTTATGGTCAGTGGTTAAAATCAGAATTAAACTTTAGCGATGGATTTGAAGTGAAACTCATAGCATCACAGATCTGAGTTTAGAAGTGTTAATGAGCCAACAGAATTAATTTCAGCTCCAAGAGGCTACAGTGGGTTAACTCCAGGCTCAAACTCCTGATAATCAGTGTAGAAACTGCCCTGGTGACTATGATGAACATTAACATGGAGAAGAGATGCAGATAAATGCCACAATCTGCTGAGTGTTGTTTCCTGTCACTGCAGAACTGTTCAGTATCAGGGATTAACCTGGATTCCTCTTGTCATGATCCATCGTCTCCTTCACCTTAACTGCTCATAAAGACAATGGCTACATGACAGCTGTTTAACTAAATAACTCCTCATGGTGTTTCAGTTGTGTATTTGCAATTTACAGTGACAACTCACATCATTAAAGTCCACATTATGCCCATAAAGTCTTCCTAACAGACGCCTAGTTCTCTACAAACAGAGGAAGCTCAATATAATTATTTATTTTCCTTTAGTGTTTGAAGGAGAATAAATGGATTTGAAAATGTTGGAAAATGATTGAACACTGCTGAACGTCTGAAGATTCTCATGAGAGGAGAAACATCTTCAAGAACCTCCAGCAAATCCAGTTGCCTTCACACAGCACTTAGACATACTGTTGAATGTTCATCACCTTTGTGTTTTCACTCAGTAGGACAGTGATCCTACTCCAAAGACCAACACCAACAGCAATCAACATCCACCACTGTTCTAATACTACATTCAGTGTCATGACTCATTTCTATCAGCGTATCATTTTCAGCAGTTAACCAGCTCACAGTTTTTTAGCTTGTACTTTTAGTTTTCTGATCTCTTATCAACTCAGTGTTTGACTGGATCCTGTCAGATGAATTGCCTCAGTGTCACTGTAAATGTTTTCCTTATTTATGCAGTGCATTTATTTTAACATGTCTGTGCTCAGAGATCCAGTTTGAGTTCTAAGGTTTGGTCTCATCTGCAGAAGTAAACTGGCAGAACAGTGAGACCTTAGCTGAGATTTGTTGTGAGCTCATTATCAAGTGTGCCTGGGGCACATGTTGAGTGATGGTGTCTTCCAGTTTTTCTTTAATGACGCTGGCGACTGTCCCAGCTGCCATTTATAGCACAGACTCATCACCCAGCCTCCACAAAGAGCCCTAACTGAAGATAAGGACAGTGTTAAATTCGTCTGTTGCCTAAACAAGTGAGCAGATGATGATGCAGACGGACTGTCTTCCCCAGACCTCAGTCCTTCTTTGGAGGACATGTACAGATGCTTTGTGGATCAACTCTTCTGAGGACAAATTAAAAATGATACTGATCTAAATAATCCTACTTTTCCCTTTAACACAAAGTTTGTGTCAAACAGCCAAAGTCCTGTTTTTTCTTATAGATCTGACAAAGCTGTGGATGATCTGAGTTTCAGTAACTCCTCTGTTTACTGAGGTCTCTGTTACACAGGCAGATAAAAGCCAGTTTCTGTTGGTGCTGCAGTCTAACTCATATTTATAAAGCTCAGAATAACAAAGCTGTTTTATTGGAAACAGAACATTTTTTAAACTGGATTTTTCAACAGTCATATAAAACTGAATTGGGCATTAAGTCACTGATTGCTGGTACTGCTTTAACACACTTAAATCACATAAACCTAACATTGCTACAGCCTTGGAAGAGAGTGTGAATGTGTGTTTTGTGTGTTCAGACACACACATATGGAGATGAATGGTGAAGCCTGGGAGAACAAGTCAAGAGGGGTTCGGCTTGTCTTTGTCTCCTGCTGTGTAGTGAAGACCTCATGGGGATGGGAACTCATAATGCATGGGTAGAGAGAAAGTTCATCTCTGACACAGTCCACTGACAGAGGGTCTCTGGTCTCATCTGAATTCAGACTAGAAGAATGAACGGACACAAAGCTGAGGTCAATGTTGTGATGTTAAACACAGATTCAGTCCATCTGAGCAGTGACCAGACTGTACAACATGACTACACAGATAAGGTCAGAGCTACAGAACAATGACTGAGTCACATAGTCAGTCAGAGGACTAGCACCTCCAGCACTGGGCATTAACTCTAGTACTGGAGTTGGCTCACCTTTCTGGAAATCCTTCATTTTGCTGAGAATTTATAGAGTGGTCTGTGGCTGAGCCCTAAAGCAAGGCAGTCAACCAACTAGCTTTGGTAAATATCAAGCTGAGTCAATACAATTTACACACCTGCCTCAGGTAAGAGAATCTGTGAGGGAATACATGAGTCATTAGAGAGAAGCTGGAAAAAACTGTCAGCAGCTAAATGACAAAAAAAAAAAAAAAACATACAATAACATTTTGTATTTTACACTGTGCCATGTGTTTCTCCATTTATAGTTTTACAGTTAGAATCATTTGTTTTCCCCAAGGTCATTAAATGGCAATAAAGGGAGTATCTGCTGACTAATGCAGTTATCACAGCTTTGTGTGGCTGTGATCCAACCAGTGACACTGAGAGCCTGAGAGCCACCAACACTGACAAGAAATAAAGAAATCAAATATTCTGGAACAAAAGAACAAAACTGAGACAACATGGTTTCTTCCTAAATGCATCTCACATAAAGAGGCTGATGAGTTGATTTATTATTTATTGATATTTTTGAGACACCA
Source organism: Toxotes chatareus (assembly GCA_016801885.1). NCBI lineage: Eukaryota > Metazoa > Chordata > Actinopteri > Toxotidae > Toxotes > Toxotes chatareus. The sequence continues at coordinate 117,651 of JAFBJY010001262.1, read as the reverse complement.
CTGAATTGTGTTTGTGTGACAGCTAATCTGTGTTTTTCTCTACCTTTATCCTTTACCTGGTAAAGCCAAGATGAAAACTGGTTTAAAAATAAAAAACATTGTAAACATTTTTAACCTTCCACATCTGAATTCACTGTGAAAATCTGGCTGTCCTCTAGTCTCTGGTGGTCAGACAGAGGGAAGGTGCAGGCATCATGACCAGGTAACCACATATTTAGTTTGTTCAGGCACAGAAACAAAACCACCTAAAGTTATTAATTTCAGAACTGCTGCTCTCACAGATATTAGATGAAACAGCGATGCTGCACAAATATCTTTGTTTTCTCCTCAAAAAGCCAGTCAAGAAGAGAACAGAGCAGCAAGGCCGACTTCACCACCCAACAATTAAAACCAACAAGTGACCTCTGGGTTTATATATGCAGCTGTAGACACTGAGCATCTGGAGCTAAACATCATAAACAGTGCTGATGTTAGAGGCTGGGAGACACTTCAAGGGACTGTGGGAGATTGGAAAAACTATTTAGAAGAGTTATACTATACTAAACTGGGAAGGTATTAGTAGTAACATAACAGCTGTGATGTGGCTGAAAATGATCAGTAAACAGTGAAATAAGGCTGATATCTGAAAGTCCAAACTGGAACAGAGGAGTGAAAGTAAACCCCAGATCACAGAGGTTCAGGTAGAAGCTGCAAAAGTCTTGAGAGCTGAAAACAGAGAGAATTAAGAATAGAGCTTTCTCTCTAGTCTACAGCATAGACACACAGGAGTGTAGCGACTGCAGACACAGCTGAAGGGAGGAGAAAGTCATAGGTTGGCAATGGTCAGCCCTGCTACCAAGCAGGACCAACACAGTGCAATTTGGCACAGCTACCCTGCTAACTCCTGTGAGGCTGTAATGGAAATGCATGCCGTCACAGCTTATGTGCTAATGGAAAAAGCCCATAATATGCTACTTTTCAGGGCAGCTCTGTAACAACCTTAAGCTTCTGAACATCTACCTCAACATCCCTAATTCAGTTTCCACTGGAAACATTGATGCCTCTGCCTCCACCTGATTTCCTGTCATCTCTCTACTGTCCATAATAAAGGCATAAAAACCCAAATCACTGAAAGATATACTCACATTCCCATTTCCACATTCAAAGCACTGGTGTTTGATCTAATTCTTCCTGCTGTCCATACTGGCTGCCAGGAGATCCCTTCTTTAAACAATGTCTGTGGAAATGATAGGCCACAAAATCCACTGTCCTATTTCTGTGCAGATAGTAATTCCAAAATTCATCACCATTGTTAAACAAAATCAAGTGGGTATCTTGAAATGTTTGTCTTTTAGTGCAGAATGTCCTCTCTGTGTTTCCATCTCTCCACCACAGCTTTGCAAGGAAACATTAGGTGTAGAAACACAAAGAGGAGAATTTTGGACTAAAAATACCTGGAAGATAGAAACTTGATCTACTCAGACTGTTGAAGCCTCATGTTTGCTTCTTTTCAACTCTGGGAAGTCAACTTTTCCACAGGACAGGGACTGTGGATTTTATGCTCCATCATTTCCATTAGAATTTCTTTAGAAAGGATCTTGTTGCAGACAGTACAGACTTCCTAGAAATCCTTTCCTTTAACACAAACTACAGAGCATCACACCAAAACAAAGTTAAGAAGTTGAGCAACCATGAGAATATCTCACAGTCATGATCAGCATTAAAAAAACCTTAATATTGTCCATGAATAATAAGCACACAATCAAACCACTGGGCTTATGGGTATGATTACTTGTCATCCCAATTTTACAAACATATCACTTGGACAAAACATTTCAAAACATTAACTTCTAAACTAAACACTGACATGAACTACTAACATGTACTGACTTACTGAAAACCTTGGAGGTGATCTGGACTTTCCTGTAGTTTCCTCTTGTCCTTGTAACAGCAGTAGCTCCTCCCTTCCTTGTCAATAATTGTGCAGAAATATCTGAGTGGTTCTTTCTTCCTAAATCATGAGCAAGTCCTGTCCAGTCCAACTGTTTCTGCTCCTGTTTGACTTCTGAACTTGTCTCTGGCTGTGTGTCCACTTACTGCAGCCTGTGACATCAGACTGTAGAATGTTGATACATCAAAGGCATCAAAGGACAAACACACACACACACTCACACACATACTGGTACTTATGTCTTTGTGAGGACACTTGCTGACATAATGCATTCCCTAGCCCTTACCCTAACTCTAACCAAAACCCAATTCTAACCCTGAAACCAAGTCTTAACCCTCAAACAGCAACATGAACACAGATGGAAACACTGCAGAGCTGCTTTGGATGGTTTAACAGGTAGAGATCATCAAATAATGGAATGACCTGATACCTTCATCTGTTTCCATAAACACATGGAGGAAATCTCCCAAACACAAACTTAACCACAATGTGATTCACAGTTAACAAACACACTTGCATGTAAACTCTCACACCAGCATAAAAATAAGTCATTGTTTTAGGATCTGAAGAAGAAGATCCAGGATGAAGGAGATCAGGAGACAGGAACCCCAAAACAGAAGAGAGAGAAATAAAAGAAATACAATTAAAACACAAACTTACAAACAGATGAAGAATCACCTTAAAGTCATTGTAGTAAACAAAAGTTTTGTTTCTGGACCCAGGCTGAGAAAATACCAGTAACTGAAAATAATGATGAAATAATGTTGGAGGAAAAAAAAGCTTCCTCCTTCCATCCAGCCTGGTTATTTTACAGCTTCTACTCCCAGAACATGATGATATAGTGTCAGCTTTAACTTTCACCATCAGCTTCCTACTTGATTCAGGTGACAGGTGTAACTGTTATCTCAGTGTGATGCAGAGAAGAGACCAACATACAGCAGGACTCTGTGGATTTAAGGTCTAACAGCACAAGAGAAGTTGAACGAGATCTAAAAGAAACATGAGTCAAAGTGATTCTCTGTGCAGCAGCTGATCTGTTGCAGAAACAACAACTAAAACTGTCTGTGGCAATGGAGAGATAGTGAATATCACTCCTCACTTTCAATAAAGAGGTGAAGACAGAAAATAATGTCTACTGCAAAGTCACAGGAAAACCAGAGTGTGAGGAAAGAGCACATTACTGTATTGATGAAAAACAAAGATCTGATGGACAAAAACTCTTCTCAAAGTTGGAATGTAGGTGGTGCAAAGCACAGAGAGCAGAGAGAGATGAAGACCCCTCTGAAACCAGTCCTGGAGTCCCTGAAGGAGGACTTATTATGGACTGACAGGAGACAGAAAGACACTTTACACTCATTTCTACCAGCAGTCAGCTGACAAACACTCATGAGAGCACCTTTACACCTCACTCTGACAAAAGAGACACAGCCCAGTTCAGCCTCTGCACAGCTCTGAAGGACAAACACTGCTGTGACTGTATTTAAGAGGCAACATACTGTGATTCACATTAACAACTGACAATCATATCACTAATAAAACATTCAATTCAACAGCTAATTAAAAAGCCAACAGGAGAACACTGTTTCTTTTACAGGCTGTTGGTATAAGATTTGAAGGAGAACAATGATTGAGACCTTAAGTGAGATTAGTTTCATTGTGAGCTCATTATCAAGTCTATCAAGGATGAAGCAGCGTTTTGTATTTTTAGGTAAGAAGTTTTTGGCCACAATCCCAGTTGTCATTTAAAGCACAGACTCATCACTCTGCCTCCACAAAGGCTCTAATCTAGTCACACACTGCTTCACAGTCAAAGAGAGAGAAACAAATAAATAAAACAATAAGAACAGCAGATAAAATACAAGAGAGGAGCAGATATAGAACACAAGTGTAAACATAAAATACTACGTTACCTAAAAACCTGTCTGAACAGATGGATTTGTATCTGCTTTGTGAAAGATTCCACAGAGTCCACACACCTCAGACTTACTGGGAGATTATTCCAAAGTTTAGAGGCTGCAAACTGGAAAGCACAATCTTCCTGAGTCTTAAAACATGTCTGAGGTACATTTAGAAAGTCCTGACCTAAGAGATCAGCTCATGGTGTGGGGCTGCAGAAGGTCCATGGTATACTGTGGAGCCTGAAGTCAGCACATTATACAGGGACAGTGATACACCTGGATGTGTTTCATCCAAAATAAAAATACTACCTTCTTCAACTAATACTGTATGTCAGCTTTCAGGGAGTCTGAAGACACCAACCACCAACAGTGTGAGCTGCACACTGAATGTGATATTTCAGTGTTAGAGATAGAAACAGGATTTTCCATTGTGTTGGTTGTAGTCACATCAAGTCATGATGTGAATGGTCACTAACACTCAAACTGTGCTGGAACAGTGGAAAAAGTGTTTTTCCACTTTACTGCACAGAAAATGAAGTTGTTGATCTGAGTGTGGCGAGCGAGGGAGATGAGATAGATGATAATGTGGATGGTGTCGATCACTACAACACCCAACTAAGAGCAACCTACGAAGCCAGACAACGCCACCTTGGGAATTTCGCCCAAGGAAATCGTTTTAGTCAACTGTACCAACTCCAAGGCACCGAGGTTCATTTTACATCGGGCAGAGACGTAGTTCCAGAGCAATAATCAATATACTTTATTTCAAAATAACTTCAGTATGTCTTTAAACATTATAAAACACCATTCACACACAGAGTATTAAAATACTATAAAACACCATTCACACATAGGGGACATGAGGGGAAAGGGGGGAGACCCTATCAGGGCTGAGGCTTACCAGGGGGCCAGCTCGAGGAGAGGGGTGAGGGATCCCAAATAATATACAAAAATTATCATCCCAGCCACACATGACAGCCACACACACCCATGCACACGTAGTGAAAGGAACCCAGGACCAGAGGAGGTACATGACACAGGAAAGAGGGGGAAACCACCACCCGGCACCACGACCACCACCACCTTCGGCTCTCAGCCACTGAAAAGGGGACAAGGAAATAAAATTAGTGGAAAACACAGGAAAACAAATAACCAATATACAAATACTAACAAAAGAAAACAATAAATCAATGCTTCCAAATTAATTAAAGCACTAAGAATATCAGTAAGTAAACCTAACAGAAAATTCTTGTCACAAGCAAAAGAAACAAAGTCAGGACACAAAAAAACAAAATCCAACTGAGTATCAGGGCTAATTGAATCACAGAACGGCAAAAAAAATTCAACAAGAAAAGAAAGAAAAAGAAAAACAAACCAGCACAGAAACTAGTTAAACAGAATATTTAATAAACCAAATAACCTAATAGAGACAAAGCTATAAAGAAAAGAAAATAATCAAAACAATAACCCAAAACCCATTCTAACTAAATGCAACAAAGGAAATGGGGACATTAAATAAAAGCAACCCCACCGTGCATTCATTCAATTTTTAAAAGTCCAGGCCCAAGGAGAACGAAACTGCCCATTCAATACTCGCGTAGTTAGGGGGTGATTGCATTGTCCACCTGCGCAGCCCGACAGCAGCAACACCGGAGCGCCTGAGCGACCAGCAGAACCGCAGCGGAGAACCGCGGCAGAAACACCACGGTAAGGTAGAACAAGGCAAAGCAGCAGTATTTCTTCTCCGTGCAGGACAAAGCAGCTGGCAAATAATTCTGGATCAGGCTACGTGTGATCACCTGAGGGAGAGAGAAGCTGAGCGTGTCCACTCAGCAACAGTGGAGGCTAGCAGCAACCTGCGGCTAATTTGCAGCACTGGGAATGAACCCACAAGCCGCGCACGTCGGTGGAGGATCGGCAGTTCGGCGTCTGTGCCAGCGACGACAAGGTGGAGGGAAGCGGGGGACCAGGAAGTGGCTGATAAGGCTGATATCCCAAAGTACAAACAAGAGCACAGGAGTGAGACTAAACTCCAAACTGTAGAGACTGAGGTAGAAGCTGCAAAAGTCCTGAGAGCTGAAAACAGAGAGACGTTTTAGAACAGAGCTTTCTCTCTAATCTTCAGCACAGATACACAAGTTTAGCTACTGAAGACACAGCTAAGGACAGGAGAATGTTAAGAGTTGGCAATGGCCGGCTGTGTGACCAAGCCGGGTCACAGCAGCAGTGCAGCCATCCCCTACTACCCTGGAACATTGTGTTCCCAGAATGCAGGTTTACTTGTGGTTCCTAAAGTCTCCAATAGAGAGAATGGGAGGCAGAGCCCTCAGATATCAGGCTCCTCTACTGTGGAACCATCTACTAGTTTGGGTCTTGGAGGCAGACGCCCTCTCCATGTTTAAGAGGAGGCTTCAAACTTTCCCTTTTGATGAACCTTATAGTCAGAGCTGAGTAAGGCTTTCCTGAATGAGCCACTAGTTATGCTGCTATAGGTCTACACTGCTGGAAGACTTCCCATGATGCACTGATTTCCTCTCTCCTCCTCTCCCTCTCCATCTGTACACATTCATATCCCATTAATGTATGTTACTAACTTGGCTTCTTCTCTCTCCCATGGTGTTGTGCTTTCTCGTCTCTGCAGTTACTTCCACCTCCAGAGCTGCAGAGTCTGGATCTGTGGCTGCAGGCAAACTACTGTTCCACATGCAAAGCACTGGTGGTTGATCTTCAACATAAATGATAAAAAAGACTTGGAGGACGCCTGTTTCAACTATACAAGTCAGACTGCTGAAGCCTCATGTTTGCTTCTTTTGAACTTTGGACGTCCCTTTTACACAGGACATGGACTGTGGATTTTATGCTCCATCATTTAGGAGGATCCAAAGCAACAACCACAAATGATTTCAATTTACATAAAAGAGTGTGAATGTTTTTGAACATTTGAAGTTTAAAAGACAAACTTGAAAAAATAGGCACTTTTCCTTTAACACAAACCATAATGCTTTGAAGCAAAAAAATGGAAACCTAAGTTGACAATCCGAAAATCTCACAGATACAATCAGCATAAATAAACTGAACATGTACTGAAACCTTTGGGCTGAAGTTCTTGTGTGATTAGACATCATGACAATTTAACAAACACATCCCACTGAACTGAAACACTGACATCAACTAAAAAAGGTTTGACTTACTGAAAACCTTGGAGCTGATCTGGACTTTCCTGTAGTTTCCTCTTGTCCTTGTAACAGCAGTAGCTCCTCCCTTCCTTGTCAATAACTGTGCAGAAATATCTGAGTGGTTCTTTCTTCCTAAATCATGAGCAAGTCCTGTCCAGTCCAACTGTTTCTGCTCCTGTTTGACTTCTGAACTTGTCTCTGGCTGTGTGTCCACTTACTGCAGCCTGTGACATCAGACTGTAGAATGTTGATACATCAAAGGCATCAAAGGACAAAAGGACAAGCACACACACACACTGGCAGCGAAAAAACTTTCCAAACACCTTCACTCCTTCAAAGTGTATCTCCTGTCTCAGTGGTGACAGTGAGTGAATGAGTGAGTGGGAGTCTCTCATAGTGAGACACTGAAGTTATTTTACATCAAAACAGTAAATTTCCAAATGAAATTTGTAATCCAGTCATGAGATTGAACTGGGATGAGGACAAACACAATAACCTTATAACTAATATAGTCTTTTACATTTACACATGTGGTCTGAATCACTTCATTTATTAAATCATAAGTAATCACTACAATATACTGTAAAGTAATTTTTAACTTTTAGGAACGAAACATGGTTCTGATAAAGATTCTCTGAGTTTAAAATAAATGCAGCAAGAATCCAAATAATTGCATCTGTAGGCTGAATGTTTGTTGGAATCCATTTCTTTTTTTACTCCTATGAATTAAAGAGGGATGTTTAGCTGCTTCTAGCTGTATGATCTGTCTCTATAAAAGGTTAAAGCATTAAAACAGTTACAATGAACTTAATTCAAACTTAACACAATCAAATTGACAGAGATCTAATTAAGGTGCTGATACCTTTAGCACCACAATGTAGGCACATCATCACTTTAACAAAGCTCAATTACACAATGGATTTTTGCTTTTTTTGTTTTCAGATTGTCCCTTATTGAAATCATATAAATTTGAATTTGCACCAAGGGAACCCTCAACAAGTCAGTAAATAGATTCTCATTATTATGCACAGCAGTTTTCTTTCTGTTGTCTGGTGTTAAAAACAATCAACAGACAAAATGTAGATGCACAAAAAAGACACATCCTGTTCACTGTCCAACTATGCACCATGTGACTAAAAGCCTGAGTAAATATTTTTCTCTTTGGATCAGACTGTTGCTACAGGAGTATAGCTCAATATTTGATGACATTCAACTGTTAAAAAAACCCACACAAAGACCAAACTGATTTAAAAACTGTTTCAGAAAGGATTATCCTGCTGCTGCAGGTATGAGCTGAACACAGCAGGTGAGAGGAAGAATGAGAAAGATGTAGAGAGAAATGAGAGAAGGTTGAGTGCTACAAGCTCAGACATGAACTTTGACTGGCTTTAACTGAACAGAAAAAAACATGTGAAGAGGTTTGCTCAGCCTCTACAAGCCTGATATTTAGACTGGATGGTCATTTAGTTTCCAGCTTCGTTACTCAGCTCCTGAATCACAGAATGACTCCTGAGTAAGCAGAACATGTAGGAGTGATTCAGGCAGCAGAGCCAGTCAACACACAGACAGAGCTGCTTGATTCTGACAGACTAGTTCAGTGATGCCGAGTGTTGAGGGGAGGTTTTCCTGTTAGTCTAATTAAAATGTCTCTGTGTCTCCATTATGCACCCTCCTATCTGCACTGAAAGTTCATACTTCAGGATCCTGAAACCTGACTGAGGAATAAGTGGGATGTTAAACCAGGAAGCTGAACCAGACCCAAGGTCTCCAAACCCTGCACACCAAGAACTTTCAATACACAGACCACACTGGAAAATGTTGCTCTGATGAATAAATGAGAATGGCTCACTTCAGTTAAATCCTCATATTTTAATGTCCAATCACTGAGAGCTCTGAATTGTTTATTGAACAGTTAAAATAAAGGTCTCCTTCCAGGTGTTTGCTCCATTTTAACACCCACACTGTGATTAATGCTAATGCACAGACCAGTATTAGCTTTTGTGAACCAAACTGTGTTAATGACTCTGTGATACTGTCACTGTGGCCCTGAGGCCGTCACCACCAGAGAAACACATCACTGCACAAGAGTCAAGGAGCCACATGTAAATCCACAGTGAGTCAGTGTGGCTACAACATGACCACATAGAAAAAATATACTCAGACACAAATATACTTTGTCGTCTGAAAGGCACTGAACATAATCACTTCATCCAACATCCAGGCTGAAGGAATGAATAACTTTAAATTAAAACTTGTGGTGAGCAGCCTCAGGTAAGAGCATCTGTGGTGGGTAAAGAAATTACAGGGAAACAGAAACAACAGTTTAAATGAAGATGTAAAGGTCAACAATCCAAACTGTTGTCTTAAAAATGTCATGCAGAAATGAATTCAGGAAATGTATGTATTATAAATTATACCTATGTGGTCATCTCAGTCATGTAACAATGATGTAAGCAACCTCCCGAGTGTCATTAACACATTTAGGCAATTGACTCATTTGTTTACAATAATTTTTTTAGTGGACTTCTGATTTGTTTCCATCAAGATTTGCTGGAGGTTTAATGAGGTTTAGAGAGCGACGCACAAACACACACCTTCCTCTGAGCAGCAAAGCTGCTCCATCACAGTGATTAATAAACCACTTCGATGGAAAACCTCTCACTCTGAGCAGTTTATTCAAATGTTACATCATTTAAAACAAAGTGCTGATGTTCTGTCAGATGAGAGGTAAAGAGAAATGGATCATGTCACCTCACAGTCGTATTCACATGCTGTGTAACTGGCATCATTTCAAAGACAGTATTTAATATTGTAGGTGGGTGGTATAACCCTAAAAAAAAAAAGAAACCCGTTAAGAAGCTTTGGGTTTGCTAAAAACTTTGGAGTAAACTTTTTAGTGTACAGCAAATCTGTTTTTCTCATTTGAAGAGGCTGGTTATGTGTCTTTATTGTGTGTCAGGTCAGATGAGTCACATGAATAATATCAATATCAAAGCAAACCATAAGCACTTAAACCTCTCACTGCACTCTTTACAGTATGAAGTCATAGTTGTGTTATCTGTCAGCTCGGGTCCTGCAGGTTTGAAATTAGCTAAAAACAATTAGCTATAAACTGACAAAGTTAGAAGATGCTTGTAACTGAACAAAAAAAATGTAAATATAATATCTTTATATTTGCATATAACATTAAACTCAGATTTAAAAAATGTCTGAGTTTCACTTTAAGCTGAAAATATATTTAAAAAAATATTCACAATGAGTCCTTCCATTCAGACATCAGCATGTTTGCATCATTCATAAAACAGCGAAGCATGAAAGCTTTAAATTGCCTGTTTTTCCACCTCATCAGCTCATAACTAAGATTAGGGGGAAACGGTCAGTGAGGAAGCTGCAGGTTGTTGCAGGAAGTCTGTTCACATGGAGGCATTAGAGGTGTGAGAGGAGACCATATATCAAAGATACACAGAAACCTGCTGCACTGCTGCATTGTCTTCTACATAATACGAGCTGTTGTCTGTCCCACAATCTGTTCCACAGTTTATGATTTAACTTAGTTTTCTGAAAAGATAATGAAAGTCATCAAAGAGTATTGTTGTCTTTGTAAATGAAAAGGATTTGTTGCTTAAATTGGTGTTTTCTAATAATCAAACATCAAATCAAATCAGTAGTTCTCTTATACAAAGTGTGATTTATTTCATTGATTCTTTCCTACACTCATACTTTACTTTGCATGTCAAGAACAGATTTGACTATTTTTGAAAATGGGGCAAAAATATTTCTGAAGATCTTCCACTTGAGGGAGCTGCTGGTACATGTGTCCAGTACTGAATGTGTTTTCCATTCATCCAACTGGGTCCTTACTATCATCATGTCTGCACTTTGATCTAGTCGTCTCTGGTGGCAAAGCAGAAAGGCTCATATTTCTGAGGAACTGTGTGTGATGACTTGAATCTAAGGGATAATGTGTGTCAATAAACACAATCCCACTGCTCCTGTAGTACAAAAAATGCACAGCTGTACTGTGGAGGAAATATACCATAGACATAAATAAAAACAAATACCTTTTGGGATTAATCTGCTTTTCTGCTACTGAACAAACACTGCAGAAGTTCCTTTTGTGTAAAACTATGAAGAGCTATGATGGACGAAATTGTTTATGGACAATAACTTTTACATGCTAACCTGTTTTTTTTTTTTTTGTGATCAAATTTTTATTATTCAAATTTTGAGAAGACAACATACAATAATAACCAATATAACAAGCAACAGATAAAAAAAAAAAATAACAACAGCATAAAAACCAGGACAAAGAATGAAAGAAAGAAGAAGAAAAAAACAATACAAGATAAAATCCCCTCCTTCCCACCACTCCAGGGCACCTCAGAATCAAATGCTCCAAACAGGCTCGATGGCTAGATCCACTCCTTTAGTTCTCCCACTGCCGATGTGGTGACAGGGTCTTAAGTTGTTTGTTGCAAACTTGTCTATGCTTTACCTATCTATACTTTGTTTCACTGTGTGTGCACTGAAATATGGGGATTTACGGGGATTTCCGCAGGGTGTTTACCAGGTCAGACACCAGCTGTCTGTGTATCACTCCCTGCCAGGTCTGACACCTGCTGTTCGTGTATCACTCTTTGTCTAGCACTACTGAACTTTGAAGGAACTATTATTAAAAGTTGCAGGAGTAAAACTGAGATGAGATTGGCTTGGACAATTTTTAAAAAATGAACAAGGAAACTCCCTGACACCATTAGATAACGACTTAGGGTCAAGGCCGGGTTAACAGGTGGCATCTGTGCGGGGTAGAGAGGACACCTGTTAAAATCCGCCCTGGAGTGTATTTGAAGAGGCAAAAGTAGATGTGATAACTCCTGACTCCAATAAAAACTGGCTGACCATGATCAGTGAAAATGGAATTGGACATGCCCAAACGTAAAAATACGCCCAGCCATGTCCTTCAAAACAGGTGCAGCCCGCCGTATAAAAGCTGATGTACACTTGGGGAAATTCAGATGCTCCTGCAGGACTTCTCATGCTTGTAGACTATGTGTTTGTAGAATAAAGCTTTCTGGACTCAACCTCTCTGATATCCGGCACCTGATTGACTCTGTGCATTTTTCTCTGAAGAAGATTTGAACACTTAGAATTTTTTGAGAAGACAAAAACTTAAGAGAGATAAGATTAAGGTGTGGGGACTCAGCCGGACCTGGACCCAGCTTCAACTGGCCCTTGACGGGGTTCATCCATCCAGCCTGAACGATCCACATCACTACATCACAAAACTGGTGCAATGTCAAACACTGGTTCATAATACATGTAAGGATCCAAAGCATTAAAATTTGAGCAGCATGTTAAAAAGAAACTAGGAAGATTAAAGAACAGGATAAAGAATAAGGAACGGAATAAAGGACTTAATCATAAAATAGAGGAGAACATTGCCATTGTTACTTGGACTGAACAATAAGAAAACAAACATAACTAGTAACTCTACCAAGTAAATATAAACTTGTCAACTATATGGTGAAACACTTCAAACAAAGCTAACAAGGTGAATTAATCATGCAAATATAAACTTGTCAACTATATGGTATCAAACAAATAACAAGGGTGAAACTATGAAACTATGGAGACGTCACACGTGAGGGAATATTAATGCACACACAAGTAAAATATAATAATAATCATATTGCATGAAATGTGAGTTGTGCCCATGATAAGATATGTAGTGTGAGTATATGTTGCGTGAGTCCAGAGATGAAAACAGTCTATTCAAGAGAAGAAACTGTCCAATCCTGGGAAGCAGGTTATATATATTAAATGCACTAGTGATCTCCAGCCGGAGATCACGGTGATGGGCAAAACACATCTTACATCTTAGCCCTGTACTTCTGCGGGTGTTGAGGATTTCCCAAGCAGATGGCAAAGCGGGTTTCCACCCTACCAAGAATAGCTTGTAGTGCACGGGCTGTTGGCACACTCTTCATCTTCTGCAGCTCTCCGCGGAGGTGCCTTAAGCCTCCGCGAATCACCTGAATGAGAATTTGATTCTCAGGTGAGAGGCTATCATGAATACGGATATATTCTGCTGTGGAGAGGTCTCCCACCTCCTGTAAGGTGAGGCATTGATGACCCTCTGGACATAGCACTGGGAATGGCAGCTGAGGGGCCGTGAGGACCTTCAGATTGGATGGGCTGCATGGGGTTGGCCAAGGAGAAGGCCATGGGCTGCCAGGGGTCTCCTGTGAGGTGGGGCTGCCAGAGGTCCCATTTGACTCAGCTCTTGACGGAGGTGGCTCCGGTGACTCCAGGGCTGCTGCCAAGGCCGGAACTGGTCCCATTGTGGTTGGCGATGTGGAGGAGATGGCTGTGGGTTTGGCCATGATGTTGGCAGTTGTGGGCTGATGCCTTGGACCAGTTGACTGGGACCAGGTTGGGGTTCTTCTTCACACTTTGTGGGGGGCATATATTGAGAACTGAGCCACCAATCAGCCATGTTTTGCCTACTTGCACTTGAAGGGCAGTTGGGGTTGCTAGAGTAACTTTAAAAGGACCTTCACGTCTGGGTTGGTCCCACTTTCTTTTGAACACCTTGACGTATACCCAGTCACCAGGCGTCACCTTTTGCAGTTGTGGCTGGATCTCTGCTTCTCGATCTTCTGTTACAGCTTTATTCTGTTGAAACACAACTTTATGTATTCAGGTTAAATGTTGCAAATAGGCCACCAATTCTCTTTCATATTGTTCTAGGAGTGGCCCATGATAAGGTCCTCTAAGATATGACACAGGCATAGGTCTTCCAGTCATCATTTCATACACGGTGTTAGGTGTGTTAGTTGGTTAGTTTGTGACCTCAAAGGCCTTAAAGCAAGTGGCAAAGCATCCATCCAATTAAGCTTATAATCACTATCTGCTATTATTTTTGCTAACTTGGCTTTCAGTGTTCCATTAGCTCATTCTCCTACACCCTGTGACTGTGGGTGATAGACACATCAAACTTCTGCTTGATCCCTAGCATTGTTAATGCTATCCTCATTATATTTGCTCCAAATGCAGGACCATTATTTGAACTGATGGTGTTTGGGAAACCAAATCTTGGGAAAACTTCTTTACATAAAAACTTAGCTGCTGAATTAGCATCTGGACCTTTTGTAGGAACAGCTTCTATCCACCTGCTAAATCTGTCAATTACCACAAGAACGTATCTGTAGCCTCTTATATGCTCTGTCATATCTATGTGGTCCATCATTAGGTGTCTAAAAGGACCATTTGGTGGCGATATATGGGCTATAGGTGCTGAAAAAGCCTTTGCTACATTATGTTGTGCACATACGATGCAGTCATTCAAAGTTTTATCTACTGTGGCTGCTAAAAATGGTGACCACCAAACAGCTCTAAGACGTTTCAAGATCTGGCCCCCTGCGCAATGGTCAGGACCATGCACATTAAGAACAGCTGTTTTTAGTAGTGATGTGGGTAACTCAAAATGATGTTGCGGACTACGCCACAAATCTTTATTTGGTCCAGCTTGCATACATTTAATAGTCCCTTGTTTAAGCCAAACAATATACTGACAGCGCGCTAGCCTGATGCTGCGCTTCCATCAATGAAGCTGAAGTAGTGAGAGGTTCACAGTCCTCTGCTACCAGTGAGGGACCTATACATGTTTCAGTAGCCGCTCGCTTAGCCGCCTCATCTTCTTCACTGTTCCCTTAGCTATGAAGGACTCATTTTTCTGATGTGCTGAACCTTCAACAAAATAAGTTAAAGCTGCTGGTATTGCTTGATTATGTATATCTTCTCTTGGTTTCATGAAAGCCTTTGTTTGTTGGACACAGTCATGAGGAGTGCCCTCTTCAGGTAATACCATGCGTGTTGCTGCATTAACTGTGTTGCAATGTTGGATAGTTAGTTCTGGTGCAGAGAGAATTACCTCATAGCCAGTTTTTCTTGCTTGTGTTAAAACAAAACCGGGACTTGTCAGTAATGCATGTAATTGATGGGATGTGTATGAAGTACCTGGATGTCCCATGGTAATAGAAGATGCTTTTTGAAATGCAAAGACTGCTGCAGCTAGCACCCTGCCCTACTTCAGTATTGTCCAATTTGGTGCTATAATATGCTGATGGTTGCTTACCAACTGGAGTGTCTTGCATCAATATTGCACATGCATAGCCCCGATCTTTCTGCAACATACAGATAAAATGCTTTACTATAATCAGGGTTTCCTAGTGCAGAAGCAGTTTGCAGATCATGTTTGAGTGCTTGAAAATTTTGTTCAGCAACATCAGTCCACTGCAGTGTGGCTGAGCTGTCTGTCCTATAGCACGAATCAGTGATCTCAGAGGTGCAGCTTTGATAGCATAATCACAAATCCAAGCTCTACTGTATCCAGCCATGCCCAGAAAAATCAGCATTTGTCCTGCTGTCTGTGGTTTTGGTCTGTTGGTGATTGCTTCTATGTTAGAGGAGGCCATTTTTCTGTGATTACCACTAAGCTTTCTTCCTAAATATTCTACCTCTTCTTGGCAGAATTGGAGTTTATCTTACATTTACTTTTTTTTATCTCACATTTAGCTAACTTTGTGTCCCCCCTTAGCCAATGCTGTTAGCACAGTGATAGAATCTTTTCCACACTGAGCTTTAGTAGGGCTGGCAAGCAAAATGTCATCCATATATTGGATTATAGTGCTCTGGACATTGAGATGATGCAAATCTTCAGCTAGAACCCTGCTAAATATTGTTGGGCTCTCCACATCCTTGTGGCAAACGACAAAACTGTTGGTTTTGAAATGTGAATGCAAATTTGCAAGTGTTGTGAATCAGGATGTAAAGGTACACTGAAAATGCTGAGCATAGATCTATAACAGCATACCATCGGGTGTCTGGTGGGATATTTGATAGAAGTGAATCTGGCACAATGGGGGTTTCTGCATCAACTATGGAGTTGACAATGTGCAGGTCATGCACTAAACAATAATCAGTAGAATGTGGCTTTCGGATTGGATAAATTGGAGTGTTGCAGGGGCTTTTGGTTTTAAATAACCCCCCTGCAGCTAACAAACCCTCAGTTGTGGGTTTGATGCCTTCTACAGCCTGTTGTTTTAGTGGATATTACTTTTTGTAGGGCAATGTAATGTTAGGTTTGAGTTTAATTCGGACCGGCTGTGCAGATTTCACTAACCCTACATCTGTCTTGTGTTGTGACCATAATTGTGTAGGTATCTGTTTAAGTAGTTCATGTTTTACTGTGAGTGGTAATTGTTTAGGAGTTTCTCTAACAGTTAAAACTTTTTCTGCCTGTCCCTCATCATGTGTGCTAAATTATATTCTACTGTATTGTTTGTCTGCAGATACATGCAGGTTTTATTCAGAAATCGTTTCCAGTGAGGAACTTGCAGCGCAGATTTCACCACTGGTCCTAAGTCATGAGATTCATAGGTTTTTGCATAGTCCACATGTTCCTGTTGTGCATCATACTGAAGAGTATAATGCAGGGAAGTGGTGGTTCATTTGCTTCACTGAATTGGCTCTGTGCCCATATTTTCCACTGGGGACCACTCATGCTCCAAGTTTGACTTTTGCATTAATTGTATCCAATATACAGCTGCTTTTTTCTGCTGTCATGGAATTTTGGACTACAGAGGATGGCATCATGATGGCTAGGGAGGTTGAGGAGTCTGGGGGCAGATCCAACCAAACTCCATCTGGTGTACACATGACATTAGCTCTTAGAGAGGACAAAATATCTCTCCCTAAAAGACTGATTGGCATTTGATCAGAATAGAGAAGTGGTGTGGAGTACTTTGTGATGTAGGTGCGTTTCGCACATTTTGAATTGTTGAGCTGCCTCTTATTTTTTCAGCTGCAGCACGATATTTTTCCATATTTTGTTTTTCTTCAAGCTCAATTAATTCCAACATGTACTACAGCTCTTTTTCTCTTTCCTTCTCTTGCTGACCTTTTTCCTCAATCTCTGTGTATTCCTTTCTATCAGCTTGTGCTCCAGGGGTCTGGCTCCTAATCCATTGCCTCATATTAAGGAATCTCTGATCCTCCATATTTACACTGCTTCTTTCACTCCTCACACTACTGGGGACAATACATACACTATTTCTCCCTCTTCTTCTGGCAGTGTTTCCATCTTTACCTGTAAATTTTCCTGATAGCGCTCCTTTAATCTCTCCCTGAAGCTGATCTTTTACCTGCACTAGAGGATATAGCCCTGACAGTGGCGTTGCTGTATTAGATGCATATGGGGGAGGCTTATCATGCCACTGTGGGGCTGAAGGCCGTTTCTGTTGTTTCTGCCTGTGTGTGTCTCTCTGCTGTTTTCACTTTTATTGGCGCCTGCTTCTCCTCCACTATTGGCAGTTGTGTTACATTTAGCACTTGTCTTCGCTCTTTCTGCCTAAACCATCTCAATACCTCTCTCTCCCTTGCTCTTTTGCCTAATCTGCTGTTGATAGTCTCTCTAGCTTTATGATGTTTGATGCTAGCTTCCACCTCATCACAACAGGCCTCCATGAAGATTCCTCCTTAGGCCATTGTAGCCGTCCAGTGGTTCTTTTTTGTGCCACTTCTTCATGCAGAGTCTAGTCTGCTTTTCATTGTCTGGCTGCTGTCTTATCACCAACTCCAGTGTCGATGCACCAATTCCTTTTATCACCTTTGTCCCCATGTATGCTTGTCTGGCTTCACTGGGTGTGGGTCTAGAAACTTCTTTGGTTTTTGGTAATACAATAATTTTATGTGCAGTAAGGCAGGGTTTTAATTTTCTGTTTTGTCTGTAATCAAACCTCAGGTCCTCCTCTCCGTCTTCACCTGGCACTTTGACCAGCCAGCCAAATTTTCTTGTTTCCACTGCAGTCTCCTGGGCACCACTGAAACAGAAAGTCTTGGATTCTTCGATCCTGTGTTTAACCCCACTAGGGATGTGTTTTCAGGAATTCTCATGAGTGGTTTTAAAGGCACAGCTACTATTGCACTAGGATCATCACAGAGTTGTTCGAATAGAGGAGGCAATAAGACCGGGGTCCACAGCCTGTGCAGTATATGAGTCCAGTCTAGTGCTGGAAATTATTCCACAATTTTAGGCTGATTAATGAATCATCTTGCCACTGTTGTCTCTGGATTTTCTTCCTGCACAGAATGGTCTAAAGACACTATTTCGTCCTCTCACTGCTGCTTTCATCTTCCATCCGTCTATAAACTTTAAAAACTTTTCTTTATTATTTGTTAGTTTTATTCAATATTCTTACATGTTTGCTATATTATTTAATATATTTATTATTCTTATTTGTTTATGTTATTATATTGGATCCATTCATATAACTTACTATTATTTAATTTTTACTACTTCAGCTGATCACTGTATTTTAGCTGATATCTTCGATCACTCTCCATTCAACTAAAGAACAATAAGAAAGCCACTAATGCTATTATTCCACAAATTATATGTCCAATGGGAAACTGTTCACTCCGATTATCAACACTATTTACACTATTTATATTATTTACACTATCTCCTCTCTACAGCACGTCTCAAACACACTCACAATTATAATAAACACAAATTACACACATATACTTTATATACAACTGTTGCAGACAACTGGACACAGACAACAATAATCTGTGCAGTCTCATATGTACACTTTAAACAACTGGCCAGTATTGCCCTCAGCAATATTCGTCAGCCTTGACGTTACTTGCAAGTGATCACCATCCCAAGATAACCCTTCCTGTTTTCTCACTAAAACAGGGCACAGCAGAACAATACTCTTTTACCTGTGCAAACCTCTCATCCTGTATTTTAGGATATTTGAGAGCCGTATCTGTAAAAGGTATGTTTTCTCAAAACATTTCTACCCGTACAGACCTCTCAACACCAAAAGTGGTATCCATGAGAGGATCCTTCAAAACACCCCTACCGTGCAGACCTCAAGCTCCGCTCACCCCAGCTCTGTACTGCTCAGACTTCATGAGACATTACTCAGAATTTACTCTCCCCTTTGTTGCTTACCAAATCATTCCCCCTGCAAACACCAAGCACGCAGCTAACCAAACTACAGCAGCAACATTAAGCAACAATTCCTCCATTCACACGCAGTTACTCATTCACACTCATCCGCACCATGGAGGCTTTATCAGATGCAAGACTCACACTTAAACATGCAACTGAATTCAACCTGTCCGGTCTCCTGTGCGCTGTTATCTTACTTCATTATGTACGTTAATAAGCTTTTAGTGTCAAATTTTATTCAGACCAACAAGCAGATTTACTAGGTTCCTAAATAATGAAGTTTGTGCCTATGATTGGGTTTATGCCAGGTTCTTTAGGGGTGAGTCATATACATCTGTACCTCATCCTGGCGAGATTCCAGCACTGCATCCAGACACACATAAATCATGCAGATAAAAGGCTCTGCTTACCTTAGTTTTGGTGCGCTTGTGGTCTGAATGGCAGATGCCGAGCTGCTTCCCGGTCTAGGTCAGGTCCTGTTGACAGGTGTCCCTCCTGGCTGGCTTCGCCAATTTTGATGTAGACCAAGCTGTGGGCCAGTTGAAGCTGAGTCAAAGTCCGGCTGAGTCCCTCACCGTACTCTTTTACTCTATTGGTTCCCTTCTCCAAAAAATATCGAACAGTTCAACTTTTTTTTCTTCAAGGAAAAAACTGAGTCAACGTCAAGTGCTGGAGAGCAGAAAAGTTGAGTCCATTGAGCTTTATTCTTCAATACAGAATTCAAAAGCTCGAGCTTTCTCTGCAGAAAAAAACTGAAACATATCCTCTGTACATCATTTTTTATATTGTAGGTTGTGCCCAGGTTTCAGGACATGTCTGGGTGTAACTGGGCATGTCCCTTTCTCATCTCCCTTTGTCTGGTTGGTGCGTTTTTTGCTTACGTCAAAACTTGTGTCCAACCTATCTCTCTCCCCGCTCCCAGCTGGCCCGATCTCCACTGATGTTTCCCCCCATCTCATGCAAACCACCATCCACTCCTATTACCCACACTCTGTTTGTAATGGAATCTGGGGTGTTGTTGACTAATTTTCATTAAAAACTTTCCAGACTATTCTTTTCTAATGTTACATACACTTTTCTTTTTCTAGTGTTACATTCACTGACAGTATTACATACACTGACATCGTTCTCCACACATCTCCTCATAACAATGCCATCGGTGTGTGTGGGAGACAGAGCGGAGATGTGTGGGAGACAGAGTAGAGGTATGTGTGTGTGGGAGACAGAGGGGGGACAGACAGAGGATCAGGTGTAGAAAAAGCAGAACACAAATGGATTTGCACACATTGAAGAATACATAATATACATTGCACAAATCTGACACCACAAGAAAATGGTGTAAGTCATAGTTCAGATGAAAGGGAGATCACAAAAGTATTTGCTATGACAATTTGTGTAGAGTACACACTTGTGGTGTCAGGTTTTGTGCAATATGTTAAGAATCCATGCTTCACCCCTCCTCACCCTTCTATGCCTCACCCATCGGTGTGTACTTCAGTGAGGGAGATTCCATTGGTGGTTGCTCTTGCAGCACTTGTTGCTGCCTTGTGTGCCTCTGCCTGCTATTGCTGCATCGCAAGGGATAATCACTCATGCTTTGCATGCATGTGTTGGAGCTTTAGAGCCACTGGAAAGTTTTTTTTTTTTAAAAACCCAATGGAAA
Organism: Toxotes chatareus; assembly: GCA_016801885.1. Taxonomy (NCBI): domain Eukaryota; kingdom Metazoa; phylum Chordata; class Actinopteri; family Toxotidae; genus Toxotes; species Toxotes chatareus. The sequence continues at coordinate 96,959 of JAFBJY010001262.1, read as the reverse complement.
GAAGCCCAGATTCCATTAAAAAACAAAGTGTGGTTAGAGCGTGGTTGTTAGGAGGGTGTTGTGGTCTATGTGAGACGAGAAAAAACTCAATTAGAGATCAGGCCTGCAAAATACCAGGGAAAAAAAAGATAGACGTACACCAATCAAATGGAGGGAATTAGAAAGGGATATACCCAGTTACGCCCAGACCTGTCCTTGAACCTGGTCAACAGTCTGCCACTGGTCATGTGTAAAGGCCACGTGCTGTACTTTTTTGATATGAAGGGCTATGGGAAGGGCTAAATTTTAGATATGAGTAGAATCATCCCAAAAATAACCAATGAAAGGGAAAAAGGGCCGGACTTGGACTCAGTTTCAACTGGCCCTCAGCTGGGTCTACAGCCTGGTCTGAAAAATCCACACCACGCTCTTGAATGAAAGTAAATAATGTATACTAAGGTATACATTTTTTCTCTCTCTTTTGACAGAGAGAGAAAGACTGAGAGAGAGCAAGAAACAGATATAAAGAGACAGAGAGGATTGCTTTGGATTATGAAGGTTGGAGAGTGAGTGTAAGGTGGGGAAACCTACAGAAAAAAACAGAGGTTACGATGCATGTAGATAGACAGACAGACAGACAGACAGACAGACTGACAGATAGATAGATAGATAGAAGTACAGGCGAAATTTCATTCAGGAGTTTAGCCTCCCGGCAGCAGCAGCAATAATGTTCACACCACCACACGCTGAAAGTTAATTTGCAAGTTGCAGTACATACATTTAACACAACAGTCACATTATGACATTTGTACACAGTACACGTGGAAACGTGCTGGAATTTTTTCATGGACACCAGAAGATAGCTCTGATCGAAGGACTGATCAGTGACATCTCAGCCCGATCTGAGGAGGAACAGACACAGAATGATAACATCAGTCTGAACACCTCCTGAGAACGGTAAAGGGGCTGTCAGTTTGAGGAGATGTCGAAGCTACTCCATGCATCTACAGGGGATGACGAGCATCCATAGGCCTGTTTTGTAACGATCAACCAAACCAGTCATCCACACATCTGATGTTGTGACATCTCCGGATGCTGCCTTTTGCCTTAGGACAGTAACAGGTAAACTCATTTTAACAATATTATCTCCAGTTGGAACAAAAACTATAAAAAATAAAAGCCTCATTTGCCTCTCAGATTTAGATATGTGCGAGATTATATATACAACCCATGCATATGCATCTACAACATATTATCTAAATTGGCATTCCAACACTTAAGGAGTGATTTGTTATATTGGTTTATCCAAACTGCATTGATGTCACATTTTAATATCACCTTCGTCTTTTTAGCAAGACGCTGATATTGTGGTGACAGGGTTTCGAGTTGTGTGTTAGGAACTTGTTTATGTTTTACCTATGTTTCATTTATCTGTGTGCTCTATAATATGGGAAGTTATGGGGATTTTCGCTGTTGTCTGCCTGAGCAACACCAGCTGTTCTCTGTGCCACTCCAGCAACACCAGCTGCCACTCTTACTGCTGAACTTCAAGGACATGTGAAACTGAGAAAGAGATTAGCTTGGAAAGATAAAAAATTAATTCTAAAACTCCCCGACACTATCAGAAACGGCAACTGGCCAAAATGAGATTAACAGGTGGTGCCTATGAGGAGGAGACACCATTATAATTAAACCTAGGAAGTACCTGAAAAAAGAAGAGTCGATGAGATAGTTGTTGACACCAATAAAAACTTGTTGACCCTAACCCAGAAAATGGGATGAGACATGCCCAAACGTGTTAAAACACGCCCAGACATGCCCTATGGAAAAGGTGCAGCCCACCATATAAAATGTGATGTACATTTGCTAAAATTCAGTTGTTCCTGCAGGACTGCTCATGCCTTTGAACTCTGTCTTGGAGGAATAAAGCATCCTGGACTCAACTTCTCTGATCTCCTGAATTTGATTGACTCTGTGCATTTTCTCTGACCAAGATCTGAAAACTTAGAATTTTTACTGAAGACTAAAAGACTGCAAGAAGAAGGTGTGGGGCCTCAGCTGGACGCGAACTCTGCTTCAACTGGCCCTTGACGGGGTTCTCCCATCCAGCCTGAAAAATCCACATCAATATGCTTCCTCAAAAATTTCTTGTGTGATGCGTAATGTTTTAAGTAAATGCGCAAAATTATCATAAGTTGCGTCCTCATCTAACATTTTTTTAAAGGCTGTTAGTATAGTGTGTGCATCCTCTTTTTTCCATGAGTTTTGGCTGGCTAAGTGGCAAACGTACAGTCTCACTTTTTCTTAGTAGGGTTAGCTTTACAAGTACATGACTCATTATTAACTTAAAGTGCTGGTGGACGACATATAAACGTGCATGAAGAATCCTGCTATTAAAGTATCTTGATCGAGTTATATGATGTTGGCGACTAGTATGAAATGTATTACTTCCATTGGGAAATAGAACAGGGAAGCATTTAGCTTCATTATCATGGTCGGATAACATTCTAACAGGATTATTCCCTTCTGCCGGAGACACATTCAGTACAGAATCATAATACTGGTCCACAGCTTCCTGTCCAGTATCAACAGGCATAAGACATTTGTTCTGAAACATGCAATGTTGCTGACAATCATGTAATAATTCATCATCAACAAGTTCCACTTTAGGAGAATCATTCTCAACATTTGTTGGAGAACAAAACTGCTTCACCCAGTCCTCATTAAACATCACTTCTTTGTTCACATGGTTTTGCTGTTTTAAACACAACAATGTGTTTCTGATTTGTGAGGTGTTAATGAATTGATATTCATAATGCCCTTTATATGTAAGCTTAGGTTTTAACGTCACTGGCAATAAAGACCCCTCCATATTGGATCAAGGTAACAGGTTATTTGTTTGCACTGTGTTTGCAGGAACCCAGTTACTGATACATGCACGCCATTTTGGATGCATGCATGCATCCAAAATGGCGCGGTATGCTCTGTATGCAGGTTGCATACTCATCCTCTTAAGATTTAATGGAAAGCTATATATTTGTAGTAAAATTGGTAAGAGAATCCTTTATTAGTCCCTCAGTGGGGAAATTGCATTTAGCAACAGCAGGGATACAGTACAATAAGTGAAAGTGAGATATAAGTAAGAGGCCAATATGGCCAGAACACGATTTAAATAAGGTAGAATAACTAAGAGACAAGAAAATAGCTGCTGTAAAAAAAAAAAAATTAAAAAATATACCTACATAAATAAATAAATATGAGATGGAGATTGTTGAGTTGAGTGACTATAGTACACAAATATTGCACACTAATAACTGGGTTATTGCACATTGATGTATGGTAATCAGTATGTGTGTTAACAATGTTCGTTTTAGAGTCTGACAGCAGCAGGAAGGAAAGATCTTCTAAATCTCTCTTTCACACACCGAGGGTGGAGCAGTCTGTCACTGAAACTGCTCTGCAGAGCTGACAGGACGTTCTGCAGGGGGTGGGACTCGTGGTCCAGCATAGATGACAGTTTTGCTAGGACCCTTCTGTCTCCAACCTCACGCACTGAGGACAGAGGACAGCCCAGGACAGAGCTGGACTTCCTGATGACTTTGTCCAGCTTCTTCCTCTCCTTCTCAGTTATGCTGCTGCTCCAGCAGACTACACCGTACAAGATGGCTGAAGCCACCACAGAGTCATAAAAGGTCTTTAGGAGTGTCCCCTGCACACCAAAATCCAGCAGTCTCCTCAGGAGGTAGAGCCTGCTCTGTCCCTTCCTGTACAGTGCATCTGTGTTGTCAGTCCAGTCCAGTTTGTGGTTTAGGTGAACACCCAGGTACTTGTAAGAGTCCACTCTCACAATGTCCATTCCCTGGATGTTCACGGTGAGGGGCAGACCGGTGTCTGGAAATCCACCACCATCTCCTTGGTTTTCCCTGCGTTGATGAGGAGGTGGTTTGGCCGACACCAGTCCACGAAGTCCTGCGTCACTCCTCTGTACTCTGCATCATCGTCATCGCTGATCAGGCCCGACGATAGCAGAGTCGTCCGAGAACTTGAGCAGGACACAGCCGTCTGTGTTGTGTCTGAAGTCTGCAGTGTAGAGGGTGAAGAGGAGGAAGGTGCAAGCACCGTCCCCTGAGGAACACCCACACTGCAGGTCAGGGGTCAGACACACAGTCCGAGCTCTCACAAACTGGAGCCTGTTTGTGAGGTAGTCCAGGACCCACTCTGCCAGCTGTGAGTCCACTCCAGACCGCACCAGCTTGTCCCTCAGAAGCACAGGCTGAATGGTGTTGAATGCGCTGGAGAAATCAAAGAATAGAATCGTCCACAGCGCTGCCAGGCTTCTCCAGGTGAGTCAGGGCACGGTGCAGCAGGAAGATCACAGGCGTCCTCCGCTCCGATCCCGGGTCGGTAGGCGAACTGCAGAGGATCCATTTCTGAGCTCACCTCAGCTCGGAGGTGGCCCAGGACCAGTCTCTCCAGTGTCTTCATTAGGTGTGATGTGAGAGCCACTGGCCTGAAGCTGCTAGGATCCCTAGCATGTGGTGTTTTGGGCACTGGTACCACACAGGAGGTCTTCCATAGCTGTGGTACCATCCTCAGCTTCAGGCTCAGGTTGAAGACTTGCCCCATAATCCCACACAGTTCCTCTGCACAGGATTTCAGGAGCCTGGAGCTGATGCCGTCTGGTCCAGCTGCCTTTCGTGCTTTGATCCTCCTCAGCTCTCTCCTCACCTGGGCAGGTGTGAAGGACAGGGGTGGGCTGGGGGGGTTACTGAGTCCATGGGGCGGTGGGGAAATAGTGAGGTGTGAGTGAGAGGTGTGAAGGGCTGTAGGAGTGGGGCATTGTCCAGTTGAGCTGGAGGTGTGAAGGGCTGCGGGTGTGGGGCATTGTCCAGTTGACAAGGTGTGGGGCAGCTGCGTGGGGGGAGTAGTGGGTGGCTGGTCAAACCGGTTGAAGTGTTGGTTCAAGTCGTTCACCCACTGCAGGCCCCCCTCAGCCTGGGAGTGGGGTGTTTTGAAGCCTGAGATGGTCTTTAGGCTCCTCCACACCCCACTGATGTTTTGCTGCTTCAGCTGCTCCTCCATCTTCCTCTTGTACCTGGCCTTGCCCTCCCTGATCTTCCTTCTCAGCTCTTTCTGTGTCTCCTTGAGCTCCTCCTTGTCCCCTGACCTGAAAGCTCTCTTCTTCTCCTTCAGGAGAGCTTTAATGTCAGGGGTAATCCATGGCTTATTGTTTGTGAAACATCGTACCCTTTTGGAGGGCACAGTGTTTTCACAGCAGAAGTTTATGTAATCCGTTATGGTGTCTGTAATGGTGTTGAGGTCCTCCCGTGGGGGGTCAACAGAGCTCAGCCCACACAGTGGTGTTGAAGCAGTCCCTCAGAGCCTCCTCGCTCTCAGTGGTCCACCTCTTCACCACACGGGACTCCACAGGCAGCCTGTGTACTATAGGTTTGTACACAGGCTGTAGATGAACTAATGTTGTGGTCAGCCCTGCCCAGGGGGGGGGGGTTGCAGAATATGCCTCTTTGGTGTTGGCATAAAATAAGTCCAGTGTTTTATTGTCTCTGGTGGGACAGTTGACATACTGTGTAAATGTTGGTAAATGACACATTTCTTACTTGCTAAGAAAAGCACATATCACTCTCACAATATAATAAAATACAAACTTTAAACACGATGCAACTTTTTATACTAACATGAATGAACTCTCCTTACCTTACAACATTGCTGACATCTTGGATCATGTCCCTGAATTAAACAGAATCAGATGCATATCACCTCTTTAACAACTCTCAGTACATCCACACAAAGCAACCATCTGGATCACTTTCATTTCCATTTGTATAACTTTGCCCATCCCTGACAAACAGCTCAACTACACACTGAAAAGACCTGACAGATAACAGACACACCTGGCTGAACTGTCCCTATCAAAAGGGCCTGGCTTAAACAAAACTCCAGACATACTTGCTACATACTTGCTGACATCACAGAGCTGCCTCAATTCACATTTATATCACCTCTTGATCAGATGACAATACACCCACACATAAGACACTGTCTGCACAGCTTACATTTCCATTTGTTTGCCTTTGACCATCACTCTCAAATAGCTCATGTAAAACACAAAAGCCCACAAAAAAAACTACAGCTACACATCAAACTTCATACATTCTTTATACTAATTTATATTCTTTTTTTTTTTTCATTACATTAAAACATTCTAATGCCACAGCTCTTACACGTTTCATATTCTCCTTTTTATTTACTCTGACATTGATCTTATTAGAATAAAAACATTCTAATGCCAGGCTGCCACAGAGCTTTGATTTAGTGTGTTGTGTGGGTGTGTGTGTGTGTGTGTTCTTTTCTTTCCTGGTTTTCCAGGTTCTCTCTGCTCCTGGTTTTTTCTCTCCTAGAGAAGCTAGTTAGGCCCTGTTTGCTCTCTAGGTGCTGCCTTAGTGCATTTATTTGGCACAACCTCTTTTTTTATCATCCTCCCCACATTGTTGTAACCCTCTGTGATGTGAGAGCAACTAGGATTAAATAATTTTGTATTGTCCACTGCTCTGACTCTCTCTCAGTTTTCTTTGTTCAACTGTGGCTATCCTATTTCCCCTAGGGGATGTAACACCTTAAAAACCAACTATGTTTCAGTAATTGAGAATATGCACACAAACTGCCCTGTGAATCAGAAGGGGCAATAGCTCAACAGGTTGCAAGAATGACTGGAACTTCAAAGACTGTGAGTTCAAAGCCAGGTGGTGATGCCATCTGTTCTTTATGACCATGCGCTCCATGTTATCATACATTATTACTTTTTATTCTAGTTATCACTAGTTATTCCAAACATACTAATTTTATTCATTATGTACTATATGAACACTTGGTCTATTTTTTCTCTGTCTACAACCAAACATATGCCTTTTATTGATGCATACTCTGTAATACAAGTTGCCATAATCATCCCCTTAACAACATATTTCTTTCATAAACCACATATGGTGAAACTCACTCATACTCTCACATACCAAATACTGCCTGACTTAACTTTAACATGTGACATATTAAACCACATGTTTAATATGTGATTAAAAGAGTGCCTGCTCTGTCTACAAACATGTGGACACACTCCTAACGCAACTCATCCAACCTATTGTCTATGCAGTTTGAATACTTGCCAGACAAAATACACATCTCTACATGTAAATTCACTCACACAAACACTTCACCTTTACACAAGATAACCACCAACCTGTAACTTTCACTTATTCAAATACTTTCTCAACAGACCCTGACCTGACCCATTTCCTCTCACATTCTCTACTCTGACCAAACTCTGCATTTTCACACACTAAAACAAACACCATGAAGGGGAGGAGCCACTCCATGTTTAAAATCCCCTCGACCAAAAACTGCCACTTAGAACACTTCTGCCTACAGCCAGGTTCCTACACATCAAGTGGACTTCATTTCTTACTCTTGGAAAAACAGTAAGTACATTTTTAACACTAAATAATTTACTGCATGCACACATGCTAAACCTTACTTTATATATACTGCATTGTTTATAAGTTTTCCATGTTCTTCACAGACATGGCATTTTCTTCACCCTCAAAATTGCCATCAATGAACCACCCACATGTACAGGAAATCCGACAGGCTCTGCAGCTACTATATGTAAGTGCTTTCCTGTTTCTGCAGACTGATAAACTAGAACTATGACCCTTTCCTTGACACTTCTTCTAACTAATATTTCTTTGCTTCCAGGACGCTGCATGTGACCCCCAGGTCTTTCAGCCTGAACTACAGAACAACATATACCAAACCTCAACTGATGTCATGAACAGCACAATCAGGCAGGCACAACTATTCACAGCACTAAAACAAGAGCTAGAATTCCAACAAAAACAACTTGAAAAGACAAAAGAACAACTAAAGCGTTATCAGGAAGCCCTGCACACTCTTATTCCACCAGGTACTGAAAATTCACAGATAAGAATCTCTTCATTTATAAACCAATACAAAACTGTTTCACGTGTCCTGCTTTGAATTTTCTCAAACTAATTATCTTTTCTATTCCTTTAGAAATGGAAGAAGACACACCAATGGACATGCCACATGCTGGAGAAAATGCCACTCTTCCACTGCAACAACCCACAGAAGGTAGAGTGGACTTGTGCTTTCTCCATTAAGATTAACATTAACATAAAGAAAAGACTGTCACTCCAAACTCATGACCAACATCTCATCTGTCTAATTTTCCTTATAACCCACATCCTGAAATACACACACACTCATTCCGTCCAGGCTATGATGTCAAGGATCCTGAACAGCAGCATGCAACTGATCAGGCAACACAAGGTAAAAAGCACTACACTTCCATTGGGAAATAGAACAGGGAAGCATTTAGCTTCATTATCATGGTCGGATAACATTCTAACAGGATTATTCCCTTCTGCAGGAGACACATTCAGTACAGAATCATAATACTGGTCCATAGCTTCCTGTCCAGTATCAACAGGCATAAGACATTTGTTCTGAAACATGCAATGTTGCTGACAATCATGTAATAATTCATCATCAACAAGTTCCACTTTAGGAGAATCATTCTCAACATTTGTTGGAGAACAAAAGCTTCACCCAGTCCTCATTAAACATCACTTCTTTGTTCACATGGTTTTGCTGTTTTAAACACATCAATGTGTTTCTGATTTGTGAGGTGTTAATGAATTGATATTCATAATGCCCTTTATATGTAAGCTTAGGTTTTAACGTCACTGGCAATAAAGACCCCTCCATATTGGATCAAGGTAACAGGTTATTTGTTTGCACTGTGTTTGCAGGAACCCAGTTACTGATGAGCACTACACACACTAGCAATATCTTAACATGACCAGACAAGATATTTAACTATATCAAAACATCCTGTTATAAACACTAATCATACCTCTCCATTTTTTTTTATCAGATATTGGACAAAAGACCACTCCTCCAAAGAGAAAAAGATGCCAGCTGCAAGAAAAATAGAAGCTGGACCCACAAAACACAAAGCCTTTCATTACAGTGGCTGTGTAATATTTACATATAAAAAATGTGCATGCTTGAGTGTGTTTAGACTTGTTTGGTTTTCATTGTTGACAGAACCACTGTAAAAGAAAGGCGTTTGTATAGATGTTCATATTTATTTTCTAATAAAAGCAGTTTGTCACAAAATAAATACTCAACAAATACTTGTTAATTGTGTATCAATAACTGACTGCTTTCATCTTCCACATTAATCATTCCTATTTTTTTTTTTACTTTAACCGACAGCAAACAGCAAATGACGTTAATTTAATGGCTCTCAACTCTAACAAAGGAAAAGTAAATATAATCTAAGCACTAATAAATCAAACTCTCATATCAGGGTGAATATAATGGATTAATAGAACCTGACTTTCAACAGCTAAGTGTCTGCTCCTCAGTCTACAGACCAGGAACAAACTCTCCATCAGACAACATCCAATGGAACTGATTTGATTGCTGCTGAATAGAAAGGACACGAGATGTGATGAAATATCTTTGATGTTTTAGTTTGTCCTGTTGAGCCACTTTCAAGTATGAAACAGATTTTATTAGTGACATGACTGTCAGTTGTTAATGTCAATCACAGTATGTTGCCTCTTAAATACAGTCACAGCTGTGACTTTGCAGTAGAACATTATTTTCTGTGTTCACCTCTTTATTGAAAGTGAGGAGTGATATTCACTATCTCTTCATTGCCACAGACAGTTTTAGTTGTTGTTTCTGCAACAGATCAGCTGCTGCACAGAGAATCATTTTGACTCATGTTTCTTTTAGATCTCGTTCAACTTATCTTGTGTTGTTAGACCTTAAATCCACAGAGTCCTGCTGTATGTTGGTCTCTTCTCTGCATCACACTGAGATAACAGTTACACCTGTCACCTGAATCAAGTAGGAAGCTGATGGTGAAAGTTAAAGCTGACACTATATCATCATGTTCTGGGAGTAGAAGCTGTAAAATAACCAGGCTGGATGGAAGGAGGAAGCATGGTTTTGACACCCCTCCGACATTATTTCATCATTATTTTTTCAGTTACTGGTATTTCCTCAGTCTGGGTCCAGAAACAAAACTTTCTTTGTTTACTACAATGACTTTAAGGTGATTCTTCATCTGTTTGTAAGTTTGTGTTTTAATTGTATTTCTTTTATTTCTCTCTCTTCTGTTGTGGGGCTCCTGTCTCCTGATCTCCTTCATCCTGGATCTTCTTCTTCAGATCCTAAAACAATGACTTATTTTTATGCTGGTGTGAGAGTTTACATGCAAGTGTGTTTGTTACCTGTGAATCACATTGTGGTTAAGTTTGTGTTTGGGAGATTTCCTCCATGTGTTTATGGAAACAGATGAAGGTATCAGGTCATTCCATTATTTGATGATCTCTACCTGTTAAACCATCCAAAGCAGCTCTGCAGTGTTTCCATCTGTGTTCATGTTGCTGTTTGAGGGTTAAGCCTTGGTTTCAGGGTTAGAATTGGGTTAGGGTTAGGGTAAGGGCTAGGGAATGCAGTATGTCAGCAAGTGTGTCCCACAAAGATATAAAATAGTGTGTGTGTGTGTGTGTGTGTGTGTGAGAGAGAGAGAGAGAGAGAGAGAGTGTTTGTCCTTTGATACCTTTGATGTATCAACATTCTACAGTCTGATGTCACAGGCTGCAGTAAGTGGACACACAGCCAGAGACAAGTTCAGAAGTCAAACAGGAGCAGAAACAGTTGGACTGGACAGGACTTGCTCATGATTTAGGAAGAAAGAAGCACTCAGATATTTCTGCACAATTATTCACAAGGAAGGGAGGAGCTACTGCTGTTACAAGGACAAGAGGAAACTACAGGAAAGTCCAGATCACCTCCAAGGTTTTCAGTAAGTCAGTACATGTTAGTAGTTCATGTCAGTGTCTAGTTTAGAAGTAAATTTTTTTGAAAGGTTCTGTCCAAATGATATGTTTGTGAAATTAGGACAAGTAATCATACCCATGACTGTGAGATATTCTCATGGTTGCTCAACTTCTTTGTTTTGGTGTGATGCACTGTAGTTTGTGTTAAAGGAAATGATTTCTAGGAAGTCTGTACTGTCTGCAACAAGATCCTTTCTAAAGAAATTCTAATGGAAATGATGGAGCATAAAATCCACAGTCCCTGTCCTGTGGAAAAGTTGACTTCAGAGTTGAAAAGAAGCAAACATGAGGCTTCAAGCAGTCTGAGTAGATCAAGTTTCTATCTTCCAGGTATTTTAGTCCAAAATTCTCCTCTTTGTGTTTCTACACCTAATGTTTGCAAAGCTGTGGTGGAGAGATGGAAACACAGAGAGGAAATTCTGCACTAAAAGACAAACATTTGAAGATACTCACTTGATTCTGTTTAACAATGCTGATGAATTTTGGAATTACTATTTGCACAGAAATAGGACTGTGGATTTTGTGGCCTATCATTTCCACAGACATTGTTTAAAGAAGGGATCTCCTGGCAGCCAGTATGGACAGCAGGAAGAATTAGATCAAACACCAGTGCTTTGAATGTGGAAATGGGAATGTGAGTATATCTTTAAGTGGTTTGGGTTTTTATGTCTTTATTATGGACAGTAGAGAGATGACAGGAAATCAGGTGGAGGCAGAGGCATCAATGTTTCCAGTGGAAACTGAATTAGGGATGTTGTGGTAGATGTTCAGAAGCTTAAGGTTGTTACAGAGGTGCCCTGAAAAGTAGCATATTATGGGTTTTTCCATTAGCACATAAGCTGTGATGGCATGCATTTCCATTACAGCCTCACAGGAGTTAGCAGGGTAGCTGTGCCAAATTGCACTGTGTTGGTCCTGCTTGGTAGCAGAGCTGACCATTGCCAACCTATAACATTCTCCTCCCTTTAGCTGTGTCTGCAGTCGCTACACTCCTGTGTGTCTATGCTGTAGACTAGAGAGAAAGCTCTGTTCTTAATTCTCTGTTTTCAGCTCTCAAGACTTTTGCAGCTTCTACCTGAACCTCTGTGATCTGGGGTTTACTTTCACTCCTCTGTTCCAGTTTGGACTTTCAGATATCAGCCTTATTTCACTGTTTACTGATCATTTTCAGCCACATCACAGCTGTTATGTTATTACTAATGCAAAGCAAACTTTTGCTGTTTCTTTTAAACTATAAAAGGTTGTAAGAAAATGAAATGTGTTTCTCAGTGAGTTAGCATCACTTTATTAGTGGTTCAGATGAACAAATCAGTTTGCTGTGCAGTAAAGTGGAAGAAACACTTGCAGCGTTCCAGCACAGCTTTAGTGATAGTGGCTGTTCTTAGACTTTTTAATTGTCATTCAACAGATACACCGTCAGTGTATATATTAAGCGAAACACCAATACCTTGGCTCACAGTAAAGGTGGACATGCAAAATACAGAAATAATATATTCAGAATATAAAATGTAAGATTCTAATACAAGAGTTAAAGTGACAAAAGAAAGAGTAAAGACAGTAAAGTGACATAGTGATACGTTGATATTGCACTGTCTGAGGTAGCAGCATGTTATAGTCCAGTGTCGGTTCATTGAGAGTGGGTGGAGGGTTATTGCAAACTGTAGATACAGTTTATTTACTGTGTGTGAGTGTTGACCAGTCTTACGGCCAGGGGGATGAAACTGTCTCTGAACCTGGACGTCCTGCTGCGGATGCTGCAGAACCTCCTACCAGAGGTCAGCATAGAAAACAGTCCATGGTGGGGGTGGGTGGGGTCAAAGGAGATGTGTTGGGCTCTGGCTAGGCAGCCCATGTGCCCAGTGTCCTGGATGGAGGGGAGCGGGGACCCAATGATTCTTTCCGCTGTATTCACCACTCTCTGCAGAGACTTCCAGTCAGAGGCCTTGCAGGCCCCGAACCAGACAGAGATGCAGCTGGTCAGCAGACTCTCAGTGGTGCCTCTATAGAAGGTAGTCAGGATGGGAGGGGGGAGGGAGGCTCTCCTCATCCGGTTGGTTGGTTGGTGTTGTATCTGGGACGACAGTCGTGAGTCATCAGGGTGAACAGCAGGGGGCTAAGAACACGGCCCTGGGGGGAACCGGTGCTCAGGGAGATGACACTGGAGATGTTGTTATTCACCTGTACAGACTGGGCTCTGTTGGTCCCAGCATTCACAGCATGGCTTAATGTGAGTACACCTTCACAACGGAAAACGCTATTTGTTAGAATGAGGAGTATATTGATTTTAGATCATATACGCACATTTCCAGGCCGCTCACCTTCCCAGTTTAGTATAAGGAAGCTGGCATATTTGTTTGGACAGCTTGCTCTGTGGTTTGGAAGCCACGCCTCCTTGTCTCTTGTGGCCCCAGTCAAGTTCAAGATTCAAGATTCAAGAGTCTTTATTGTCATTATGCTGAGCATAACAAAATTTTTCAGAGAATCTCAGCTTAAAGGCACACATATAAATAACACAAATACTTAAAAAAGAACACAAAGTAAAGTAATAAAGTGCAGCTTAGTGCTGTCAGTGTTGATTGTCTTCTGTGTGGTTGTCACCAGGGATGTGTGTGTGTGAGAGGGTGGGTGTATGTGGCTGGAGGGGGGAGGGTGCCTGTGTGAGGGTTCTGTAGGGGGGTTGAGTGTTTCACTGTGGGGGGGCTATTGCTTTTACAGCTCTGGGGAATAAGCTGTCCCTGAGTCTGTTTGTGCTTGTTTTAATGTTCCTGTACCGCTTTCCTGATGGAAGCGGTACAAACAGTGAGTTGCCTGGGTGGGTGGGATCGGCCGCAATGCGTCTGGCCCTTTTCTGGACTCGGGCAGTGTACACTGAGTCCAGATCTGGTAGACGACAGCCTACAATCCCCTGTGCTGTCCTCACCACCCGGACTAAGTCTTTCCTGTCCTGTGCTGTGCAGCTGCCATACCACACTGTCACACTGAGACACAGGATGCTTTCGATCGTGGCCCTGTAAAAGTTTGTGAGCAGCTGAGAAGAGAGTCCTGTCCGCTTCAACTTCCTGAGAAAGAAGAGCCGTTGTTGGGCCTTCTTCACCAGGTGTGAAGTGTTCACAGACCAGGAGAGGTCAGAGGAAATGTGGATGCCCAGGAACTTTATGCTGTCCACACACTCCACCGCCTCCCCATGTATGCAGAGAGGAGCATGTTCAGTCTTCCTGGACCTCCTATAGTCCACTATGACCTCCTTGGTCTTGCTGATGTTCAGGATGAGGTTATTCCTGTTACACCACTGTGTCAGATTCTGGACCTCTTCTCTGTAGTGGGTCTCATCATTGTTGGATATGAGACCCACCACGGTGGTGTCGTCCGCAAACTTCACAACCATGTTTGTGGGGTGGATGGCAGAGCAGTCATGTGTGAAGAGTGTGAAGAGGGCAGGGCTGAGCACACAACCTTGCGGCGTGCCAGTGTTGAGGATCAGTGGGGCAGATGTAGACTCTCCTATCCTCACCACCTGGGGCCTGTTGGTGAGGAAGTCAGTGATCCAGGAGCAGAATGTAGCAGCTGAAATGAAGAGGTTATTAGTACATGACACTGCAGCCAGCTGATGTCTATCTATCTATAAATCTATCTGACCATCAGCCTTATCTACCATCAGATATGGACAGACGCAGCAGAGCACTGGTTCAGCTATCCCATGTTCTAACATGTAGTCTCTCTACTCTTCCATCTGTTGACTCTTTCCTACCAGCAGCCAGTAGGAATGTGGTTAATATACTGAGCATCCCCCACATCCATGTGATGCTGAATCAGGCTGGTGTGTGATGGTGTATCTGAGAAGAGAGACAAGAGAGAATTAAACAGCTTCACTGGATCTTTCCTCTGAGTGTGTCATAGATAATCTGACCGACTGTCTACGAGGTTTAGATGCTCAGAATAGTTGAGTCTCCCTGTTTAGGTGAAGATAAGACTCCAACGAGCTGAACAGGTTCAACTGTCTGTGGAAACTTCAGAGAAAAAGTGAGCACAGTGATGGATGAAAAAACAGAAGTGAATATTGCCACTAGACTCTGCTAGCTCTTTACCTCTGTTATGAAGAAGCCATTAGAACTAATCCTGCTGTTTCTTCTGCTGCTAAAGCTGCTGAAATAGTGAAATATCACTACAATCATTAGACCAACTGTTACCACTTACACATGTATATGTTTCTGTTGACAAACAACTGAACATGATTGAATTTTGCAGCTTAATATTTGGACATGAACAACTCTAAATACACTATGTAAGACATCAGGATAGAAGGCAGAGTGGGTTTGCCCAGTAATAAAACCAAGCAAAGTACAGTCACAAAGCTTCTGTTACCACATGAGCTACAAATGTGTATTTATGCTGATATGTTTTAATGAGTCTGTGTTGAACTGTGTAACAGAAGGAAAAAGCTTTAGGAGGCTCTGGCCCTCCCTAACCCTGTGACAGTGTTCCATCCAAATACATGTCTCCTATTGTTCATTCTGCAATGTTTCTATCCAACTCTTCATAATTCAATATATTTAGACAGAACCAAATCACTCTGATATTACTTACAAACAATATGAGACTGTATGTTTAGACAATACTTTTCACATCTTCTGAAGTCAGTGATGTGTGCACTACAGCAAAAAAAGGATTTCAATGGAACAATGTCTACAGAGCCTCTTACAGCTCTTTGCTTCTTTTACACACTCATTATGACAAGTTCACCACAGAAAGAGATATAAATATGGACTCAATGTAGAAAAAGAAGCCAGAAAATGCCACCTCTGTAAGACTGTTAATACATTTTACATTTTAGAAATAAACCTTCATTATTTTGTCTGATAAAAGGATTTAGTCAAATGAAATTAACTTAAAAACACATATAAAGTACAACTACTTTTTGATAATATAACAGGTCTTTAGGAGGTGAACCCCACCCTAACCCAAACCCTCTGACAATGTTCCATCCAAACTTATTCTTCCTACTCTTCATATTGAAATGTTCCTTGTAATATTCATACATGTTGCATTGTTTATTCATCTGACAGCTAAATGAATGTGTGTTCCACTGGTTTCAGGTTCCAGAACTCAGGAGATGTGAAAGTTTGGGTTGTAAATCACTCACATTAATTCAGACTGTGAGACTCAGAAACTGACATAATCAGAGCACTTTAAATCTGTGCACTCCTGACCTCTAGTGGCTGGAGTCAGTGTGACATGCTCTCACATAACACACCTTCTAATGCACGTTTGAACTTATTCATCAGTTAATAAATGTATGTTATAATTTCAAACATTAATTTAAAGGAAAATGGGAAATTTATCAAACAAAAAAATTCTTTAGATAAACTAAAAATTAGGTCAGAAAAAAATAAAAAATCATCCAAAAACATTTTACTTTTGATTGGTATTTTCTGTTGTGTATGTTCTGTCATTATACTGACATATGAACTGTGGGAAGAATATGGAATATTGTCTGTAGACCCTCCTAAAGCCTTTTACCACTGTCATGGAAGTTATGCCAATTTGGTCTGAATCGACAGAATTATTAAATTTAGAAATGTTTTAAATGGTTGAAATACTGAGCTCAATACTTTGGGACTTATGTACTAAGATGCACTAAACCTATATACATAGTAAGGTGAATTTGTTTTTTCCTTTTTTTTACTGTAGAAGAAAAGAAAAAGTTTGAAGGAAGGAGTTGGAAAAAGAGTCAGGGTGAAAACTTCCCATGACTTTTTTTTATTAAGCGTTATTAAATACAATTAAGAGTTAAAATGTAACTTACAAACAAAACAGACTAGAAACTTGAGTAAAAAGAGTAAAAAGTCAAAACTTACTACTACATCTATGTACTAACATGCAATAAACAAATATACTTTTTTTAGGAAATTGTAGAAGAAAATAAAACTTTGAAAGAAGGAGTTGGGAAAAAACTTTTAAATACTAAAACAGTTAGATCTAAATACTGAAGAGAGTAAAAAATTTATCTACGTGTGTGTGTGTGTGGTACTCTCTGGCCTGTTTCTTGCTGGAGGCTCACATCTCTGGGTTGTATGGAGAGTCAGATATCCAGGACATGAAAAACTTCAGTGCATCAAAAGCAGAGGGCTGGGGGACGGGCCAGAGGGACAAGTGCATGACGTCATCCTGCTGAACGTCAGCCACAGGCTGTGGGAGGACTCTGGGCTGGATCATTTTACAGAGACAGAGAGTGGAGGAGAAGGAAGGTCAGACTGGATCAGCTACACCCCTTTAGACTGCTGCAGTGGAGTGGGACAGTGTGTGGTGACCACTGAGCCAGGATAAAATGCTTCTGACCAACACAAAGACAGGAGGCAGATGAAAACCAACACTTGTCTATACATTTAGAGCACTGACGTCCTGCTGGACACTGTCCAGTATGGCCTCAACAAAATAAATTTCATCTCCAGCCTTCAGCCATCAGCAGCACTGACTAAGTGTAACTCTAATGCCGTCATTTTATTGGCTAAATTACAAATACACTGTATGAAACAATCCAGTGAATCTTCTAAGGTTGGTGGTAAAGTAATGTAGTGTTTGGAACACACACTGGCTGAGTAACAAAAATATAAACACCACACAAGGGTTAATTGAAGGAACTATGACAATGTGTGTCCTCTGTCCTAAACTGACACTGATGCAGTCTTCATCTACTTTGACATCAGCAGACAAGAGACATGAGACAGCACTTTCAAGAAGGTGAGTGTTAGGAAGCAGTGATGTGTTGGTCGAATGAAACATTGCTCTTAGAGCAGAATCTTTGAAGTGAAGCGATCTGAGCCGACTCCTGCCTGAGAGCCGGAGATGCCAGGAGATGGGGATTTGTTTTTGTACTTAAAATTATTTTTGTGGCGCTCTGTTCTATGTTGAGTATAATAAGCCATATAAATTATAAACGTTTGATATAATGTATGTTTTGTACATTAGTAATTCATTTTACACATAATTTTACATTATTATAGTAATAAATTTATTTAAGCAGCAAATAAAAAAAAAAAAAAACCAAAACTTGGAGGGGAAAGAGTCGGCTCAGCTGCAGCTCCAGTTCTCTTAAAAGGGTCCCAGTGGTGCCACAGCTGGACACATCCCCCACACGTTTGAAAAGCTTGTTACGCCCCTGCGGTATTCCCATCACTGTATCCCACAGTTGCTGCAAGTTTACTTTCACTTTCACTGACGTTTGTGGCGCAGATGATTTTCTCTGTCTGAAGGTAAATGTCCGCACTTTTAATGTTTTACTCGTCAACACTTCCTGTAGTTACCTGAATTATCTGATGTTCGAGTTTTTAGTGTTTTATTGTGTGTGTTTTTTAATACCGCGTTGTGGTGTTTAGTTGTGCACTCTTTGTCACTGTAAAGTCGGGATGAGGCAGGAGGAGAGCCGTCATTCATACATGGCGGCGCGCAGAGACGCAGCGGTTTGTGTTTCTTCATTCATTCATTATCCGCCATGTTGTGTGGATATTCACAGTAGAAGCGGTGGAGTCAGAGTAGAAGCAGAGTGAGCTGATGGTCAGTAGCTGAACACGGAGCCTTTGTTAGTCTGTGGCTCCACTTACTCCACCATGGACCAGTCATTGATGATTTAGTTCAGTGGTGTGAGGAATCCTACCTGCAGCTAAATGCTACAACAACCAAAGATGTGCTCATTAATTTTAGGAGGAAACCCCACAGGCACCAAGTCACTGTAATTAAAGGTCAGACCATTGAGTATGTGCAGTCTTACAGATATCTTGGGACTATCATTGACAGCAAATTGACTTTTGAAGAAAATTTTGAAGTGGTTTTGTAAAAAGTCTCAGCAACATTTACACTGTTTAAGGAAACTTGCACATTTTCACACTGACTGAACCATAATGAGCATGTTTTCTAGTGCTTTTATAGAATCCAACTTAAAAAATATGTCTAGATTTAGATGAGTGTATTGCGTGTAACCACTTTCAATATTAAAATTAAATAAATTCAATTTTTGTTTTATGTCCTGATTGGTGGAGGCTCGAGCCTTGAGAACATTTACTTTTCAGCTGTGTTGGTTTTGTGTAACATTTTTTTGTGTTCGGTGTATATGTGTCAAAACGACGTCATCATCTGATTATCTGACTGCAAAACAAATCTACCTACAGGTACAGATAAAGTAACATGAACCTGAACCTGAGGATGATTTCAGTTGATGTGCAGATGAATGATTTGTGTTTTCTCTCCAGATGAAGGTAGAAAGTGTGTGTGAGCTGATGTGGATGTGAATTCAGCATCATGAATCAGTGTGAGGACAGAGAGGAGGGAGCCCCTCCCCCTAAAAGCAGTCTGTGTGGGGACCATGAGATCCAGACCAAAAGCTCAGAGGTGAGATGAGGATCTCTAACTGTCCATGACTCTTCTCCATGTCAGAGCTCAGCACTCACATCACTGCACCATCATTATTCACACTCAAAGCTCTGTGTGTGTTGTGTTGAAGGCCAGAGCAGCAGCACACACCAGACTCTGCTGGACCTGGACCTGAACATGGACCTGAGCCCAGCTGTGTGTCCATGAGGAGTGACAGGTCAAAGGAAGAGCCCCTTTATTTCAAAGGACAGCCTCCCTCTGCTGCAAAGAAGTGAGCTGTAGCTGACTACATGTTTTCTTCTTGACTATGAGAACACTGTATGAATAATAGATATGTTGTCCCTGATGGTCCTAATCTCTGTGTCCACCAGGATTCATCAGAGACCAGACTTCCCTGTACTTGAGCCCAGCTGTGTGTCCATGAAGAGTGACAGGTCAAAGGAAGAGCCCCTTTATTTCAAAGGACAGCCTCCCTCTGCTGCAAAGAAGTGAGCTGTAGCTGACTACATGTTTTCTTCTTTACTAAGAGAACACTGTATGAATAATAGAAATGTTGTCCCTGTCCCCATGTCCCTGATGGTCCTAATCGCTGTGTCCACCAGGATCCATCAGAGACCAGACTTCCCGTACTTGAGCCCAGCTGTGTGTCCATGAGGAGTGACAGGTCAAAGGAAGAGCCCCTTTATTTCAAAGGACAGCCTCCCTCTGCTGCAAAGAAGTGAGCTGCAGCTGAGTTAAAAATGTATCAGACAGGTGTCCTGTATAACTGGTCTTCTATGAAAGATGAAGTGATTGTGTTTTGTCTCAGGCTTCATGAATGACACAGTATATGAACATGATCAGGCTGAAACACAGGCTTTAGTGGCAAAGTTGATGTTTCTCTTTTCAAGAAAAGCACTTCTTATGTTCTTATATGTGTCATTCAGATCAGAACTAAAACTCCCTGTAACTCAGCACCTATCCAGTTCCAGTGTTTGTATTAGTGTCCTGTAGCAGAGGTGAGACTTCTGTCAAACCCAGTGTGAGTCCTTAAAATTCATCATTTAAAAGGTGGACTTGTTGTGATGAGGTACAGAACTGATTTCTTGTTTCCTCTCATTGAGAATGTCACAGCACAGTAGTGTTTGCTTTAATCAGGACAGTCACCACAGAACATAAAAGCAGCTGTTGTTTGTGTACAAAGCATAAAACGCTCACAGATGCTGCAAACATAATGTGAGCTAATTCTTCATGATTCCTCCACAGAGTGGACCAGGAGAGCTCAGAGGTTCCCAGTGCTCAGTCTGCCCAGCAGCATCAAACACACCTGGACTCCATATTTATGGTCTGTACATGGACAACAACTACTTTGACATCTGTTGTGTTGACAATAATCTCCATGCTGCACTTTTTAGAGCAGTGGATTGTCAGTGTGTCCAACATGGATCAGATGTTTGGCTCCATGGTTTTACTTTGATTGTGTCATTCATATAGTTTTCTGTTCCAGCTGCTGGAGGAGAACATTGTCACTTTTGTGAAGAAGGAGCTGAAGAATATCCAGAAGGTTGTGAGTCCAGATTACCCAGAATGCTCAGAGAGTCAGAGGGAGGATGAGGAGGTGTTGGACGGTGAGGATGAAGAGCAGAGGAGGAGCAGCAGAGAGGCTTTTGTGAAGATCACAGTGAACTTCCTGAGGAGAATGAAGCAGGAGGAGCTGGCTGACTGTCTGCACAGCAGTAAGAGGATTTCTCTAAAGATTCAACATGATGGACAAATGGGACATTTACTAACATCTCAAGACATGGAGGGACATATGTTCATGTGTGTTCTTTAGGGGGATGAACATGTCATGTTTTCTTTATGAATCAGTCATTGATGATGTTTCTTGTTTGTTCATTCAGGACATGTTACTGCAGTTTGTCAACGTAAACTTAAATCTACTCTGAAGAAGAAGTTCCAGTGTGTGTTTGAGGGGATCTCTAAAGCAGGAAACCCAACCCTTCTGAATCAGATCTACACAGAGCTCTACATCACAGAGGGAGGGACTGGAGAGGTCAATGATGAACATGAGGTCAGACAGATTGAAACAGCATCCAGGAAACCAGCCAGGCCAGAGACAAGCATCAGACAAGAAGACATCTTTAAAGCCTCACCTCGAAGAGACGGACCAATCAGAACAGTGATGACAAAGGGAGTGGCTGGTATTGGGAAAACAGTCTTAACACAGAAGTTGACTCTGGACTGGGCTGAAGACAAAGCCAACCAGGACATACACTTCACATTTCCATTCACGTTCAGAGAGCTGAATGTGCTGAAAGAGAAAAAGTTCAGCTTGGTGGAACTTGTTCATCACTTCTTTACTGAAACCAAAGAAGCAGGACTCTGCAGGTTTGAAGAGGTCCAGGTTCTGTTCATCTTTGACGGTCTGGATGAGTGTCGACTTCCTCTGGACTTCCACAACACTGAGATCCTGACTGATGTTACAGAGTCCACCTCAGTGGATGTGCTGCTGACAAACCTCATCAGGGGGAAACTGCTTCCCTCTGCTCGCCTTTGGATAACCACACGACCTGCAGCAGCCAATCAGATCCCTCCTGAGTGTGTTGACATGGTGACAGAGGTCAGAGGGTTCACTGACCCACAGAAGGAGGAGTACTTCAGGAAGAGGTTCACAGAGGAGGAGCAGGCCAGAAGGATCATCTCCACATCAAGACTTCACGAAGCCTCCACATCATGTGCCACATCCCGGTCTTCTGCTGGATCTCTGCTACAGTTCTGGAGGATGTGTTGACCACAGAGCAGAGAGGAGAGCTGCCCAAGACCCTGACTGACCTGTACTCACACTTCCTGCTGGTTCAGACAAAGAGGAAGAAGCACAAGTATGATGAGGGACATGAGGACAGAGTCCACAGGAGCTGATGAAGGCTGACAGGGAAGTTCTTCTGAAGCTGGGGAGGCTGGCGTTTGAACATCTGGAGAAAGGAAACATCATGTTCTACCAAGAAGACCTGGAGCAGTGTGGTCTTGATGTCACAGAGGCCTTGGTTTACTCAGGAGTTTGTACAGAGATCTTTAAAAGAGAGAGTGTGATCTTCCAGGAAACAGTCTACTGCTTTGTTCATCTGAGCATTCAGGAGTTTCTGGCTGCAGTCTACATGTTTCACTGTTACACTGAGAGGAAGACAAGTGAGCTGAGGACTTTCCTGGAACAAGACTACGAACACTGGGATTCACAACCTTTTAGCTGGAACACGGCGTATTTTGGAAATAACAATAGCAGCTACCCATCACTCGATGTCCTCCTGAGTGATGCCATGGAGAAATCCCTCCAAAGTAAAAATGGCCATCTGGACTTGTTTGTTCGCTTCCTTCATGGCCTGTCTCTGGAGTCCAACCAGAGACTCTTAGGAGGCCTTCTGGGTCACACAGAGAACAGACCAGAAATCATCCAGAGAGCCATCAACAACCTGAAGAAGATGAACAGAGATGACATCTCTCCTGACAGAAGCATCAACATCTTCCACTGTCTGATGGAGATGAATGACCGCTCAGTACATCAGGAGATCCAAGAGTTCCTGAAGTCAGAGAACAGATCAGAGAAGGAACTGTCTGAGATCCACTGTTCAGCTCTGGCCTACGTTCTGCAGATGTCAGAGGAGGTTCTGGATGAGTTGGACCTGAACAAGTACAACACATCAGAGGAGGGACGACGGAGACTGATCCCAGCTGTGGGGAACTGCAGAAAGGCTGTGTAAGTCCAGACATGATCTTTAACATTATCAGTCAGTGTAGATTAGTAGTTCAGATATACGCAGTATGAAATTATTCTCATTATTCTCATAATAGTTTTATATTCTTTAGGTCAGCTGTGTGTTTTTCTGGAGCTGTTTTAAATGTGTTTGTCAAATGTAGATTTTTCAGTTGGTTGTGATTATTGCTGTTAAGTTTTTCTGTTTATTAGTAACTGTTACATTTTACATTCATTTGTTCATTTATTCATGTTATATTGAGTCTTTTTGTTTTCACAAATTCACTTTTCAGGTGATTAAACTCTACTTGAAACATAATTATGAATATTATCTTCCATTTCTGCCAATAGATCAACCTGAATCCTCCACACTGCTCCTTTAAAGTCTTTCCATATTTTGTGTTAAATAAGTCAGAATCAGGTGTTTTCTCTCCTGGTGTAGAGGAGAGTAGAATCAGGAAACACCTTCAGCTTCATTTAGCTACAGCTGAACTCATGAAGTCATTTCTTACAGTGTAGTTATGTTAGGAGGAGACCACTTCACAGTCAGTGTGGACCACAGGAAGGACGACTGCCACCAAAGACTCTTTAAATCAATGTGTGACATTTGACTGTTGGTTGAAAGTCAAGAAATGTGAATTTATCCATTAATGTTGTTTAATGACACAAAGTTCAGGAAGAAGAAGGTCATGTAAAACCTTCAATGATGAAGAGGAGTCGAGTCCAACATGTCTGATTTGATCTTTATCTTCTAATTCCAGACTTGACTGAGGTCAGCAGCATGTTATGAATCTGTGTTGACATGAACAGTTGTATGAATGTTGTGGTGACATTTGGATGATGTGTAGAAGGCTGACATTATGATGATCCACAATAAGAGAAGGACAAAGTCCCTCTACTCATGTTAGTGAAAGCTCATTGATTAGGACATATCTGATTGGATTATCCACATGATTTATTCTTTATTCAGATTGAGTTCCTGCAGTTTGTCAGAGATCAGCTGTGCTTCTCTGGCCTCAGCTCTGAAGTCCAACCCCTCCCATCTGAGACACCTGGACCTGAGGAACAACTATGAGCTGCAGGATTCAGGAGTGAAACTGCTGTGTGTTTTCTGGAGAGTCCACACTGTAGACTGGAGACTCTGAGGTCAGTTCACTGTCTGTTACTGTTGTAGATCTTATATCTTTAATCCACAACTGAACCTGGTTTGTCTTCATCTAGAACTTGAATCCATATATCTTGAATGAATGAATGATTGAATGAGATTTTAAATAATTTTTGTTCCATATTGTGACTTTTTCTTATCTCAGACTAAGAATTATTCCTTCAGTTTCATTTCATTTCACTTTATGTGACCCAACTCAGAGTGTAGAGAGGTGTGAGGAGTTAAAATTATAAACCTCAAAGTAATATAACTTACTGATAATGAGTGGTGACACACATAACTAAAACGTTCAAAAAGGAAGAGCAGCAGACATGCATTCAAACAAATTGATTTAAACCGAGATAATTAAGACAGGAAGTGTTGAGAACTAACAGGCCTGAAAGAACAAAAAGCACTCAGGTCAGTACAAATGATAGACTTTATTCTACAATATTGAAATAACCTGGATAGCACCAACTGAATGCAACAATAAAAGTTTAAAACAGGGGTAGAGTCCTCACTGTGGGAGATTCTATCACAACCTGCTCATACTCACACCATGTGCTCACCTGGTGCTGGTCCCACTAGAAGACACTTCAAACACTGCAAGTCTACAAACACTGAACTACACATGAGAAAATTCAAGACACGACGATGTGACTGCCACCATTTATATTAGCACACAGCATGCAGAGTGTGTACCCTGCAAACTGCTCCCCAAAGGCTGAACCTCTACCTAAAAAATAAAAACAATTATAAATATTATAAGAAGTAATTATAAGAAGTGCTGCACCCTCACCTGGGCTTTTAAAGACAGGCATATCTATTCCTACCCATTAGTGGGTGGAGTTACAAACCCTAAACCAGCCAGGCCTCTAAGTCTAACTCAACCTCACATTTAATTACAAAAACCTATTCAGCTACAAAGTTCATAAAGCAGAAGGTCATGTAAAAACTTCAACAATGAAGAGGATTTTATTCGTCCTCATCTGAGTTGATATTTATCATCTAAGTACAAACTTTATTAAATCAGCATCTTTGGGATTAAAATACTTTCTCTTCACTTTGACATGGATTTAGTTCTAGATTTCCTGAGCTGATCAGAGACCTGTACTGTGAATCAGGATTTGGGATTAGCCCGGTAACTTCAGGTTTAACTCTGGGTTTTCAGAATTATGAAGGTGGTTCACTTGTGAACAGGTTACATCACCATGGTAACTTATGCTGCACAGCTAACCTGCTCTGGAGCAGGTAAACTTCAGAGGATCAGATCAAAACCTGTCAGCAGCCTGAATATTGACCAATCAGATCACTGGAAAAGATGGAATCATCATTCCTACAGGATTCCAAATGGGACAAAAGTGTTTATAGAATAGAATAGAATAGAAATACTTTATTCATCCCAAGTTGGGAAATTTCGCTATCACAGCAGCAATACACAGGCACTCAGCCTCCAAATATAAACCTCTAATGGTAAAAATAAACAATATAGACATTATTTACAGAAATAGGAATTTAAAATAAGAGTACAAAGGAAGTGTGCCATTTGAATAGAAATATAAAATCTAAGTACAAAAACAAAATGTGCAGTTAAAGCTGAACCTTGTGTCAGATCTGTCATATACAGCAGTGTTATCTGTGACACAGTGAGGTGTTAAACAGTCTTATGGCATGAGGCAGGAAAGATTTCCTGTAAGCGGTCCTTTTGACAACGAAGCTGTCTGAGCCTTTTGGAAAAGGCGCTCCGTTGTCTGTCCAGTACAGGGTGGAGAGGGTGATCAGGGTTATCCATGATGGATAACAGTTTGTTCAGTGTCCTCCTCTCCACCACTGCTTCAAAAGTCTCCTGTCTGCAGCCAATGACAGAGCCAGCCTTCCTGATCAGTTTGTTCAGTCTGTTGGCGTCACTGGCTGCAATGCTGCCCCCAGCAGACCACAGAGGAGAACAGAGTGCTGGCTACCACAGACTGGTAAAAGATCTCCAGCATCTTACTGCACACATTGAAGGACCTCAGCTTCCTCAGGAAGTAGAGTCTGCTGCAGGCCTTCTTGTACACAGCTGTGCTGTTGGTCTTCCAGCTCAGTCTGTTGTCGATGGTCACCCCAGGTACTTGTACTCCTCAACCACACTCCACATCCTTACCCAGGATGCAAAGGGGCTGTGAGGCTGTCCCCTTCCTCCTGAAGTCAATCACCAACTCTCTGGTCTTGTCCACATTAAGCAGCAGGTGATTTCCTCCAGCCCACTCCACAAATCTGTCCACCAGCCCCCTGTACTCCTCCTCCCGTCCCCCGCTTATACACCCCACAACTGCAGAGTCATCAGAAAATTTCTGTAAGTGACATGACTCTGAGTTGTACTGAAAGTCAGAGGTGTATAAGGTGAACAGGAAACGGAGAAAGCACAGTGCCCTGTGGGGCTCCTACACCACTCATCACCACATCAGACAGGACACTACCCAGCCGGACAGACTGTGGCCTGTCTGTCAGGTAATCAGTGATCCAGGAGACAGTGGACCCACCAGCACCCATCAGCCGCAGCTTATCACCCAGTAATGGAGGGCTGGATGGTGTTGAAGGCACTGGAGAAATCAAAGAATGTGATTCTCACCGTGCCTCCACCACCATCCAGGTGTGAGTGAGCTCGCTGCAGCAGATAGATGACGGCATCATCCACCCCCCAGACATGGCTGGTAGGCAAACTGCAGAGGGTCCAGAGAAGACCTCACCTGTGGCCTCAGGTGAGCCAACACCAACCTCTCCAGCACCTTCATCACATGGGATGTGAGGGCAACTGGACGGTAATCACTGAGGCCAGATGGAGATGACTTCTTGGGTACAGGAACCAGGCAGGAGGTCTTCCAGAAGCGGTACCCTCTCCAGGCTGAGGCTCAGGTTGAAGAGATGCTGGAGAACAGCAGACAGCTGGCTGGCACAGGTCCTAAGAGTCCTGGGGCTGATGCCATCAGGGCCTGCAGCCTTGTGTTGTTTGAGCTTCTCCAGCTCTCTCCTCACCTGGCAGGTCGTCACAGTCAGACAAAGGGGAGGGGGGTGGTAGCTGTGGTCCCAAAGTCTGGTCAGGTGGGCTCACCGTGGGAGGGAGCTGAGAAGGCATTGGAGTGGGAGGGAGGGGGGAGGTGTGGTGGGGACGGGGAGGGATAGAGGAGACAGGGGGCGGTCTGAGAGCTAAACCTGTTGAAATAGGTGTTAAGCTCGTTAGCTCTCTCCCTGTTGCCATCAGTCAGCCTGCCTCTCCCCCACATCCTGTGATCTCCTTCATACCAGACCACACCTCCCTCATGTTGTTTTGCTGGAGTTTGGCTTCCAGCTTCCTCTTGAAGGAGTTTTGTTCTCCCTCAGCTTGTCCCTCAGTTGGTGCTGCACCCTTCTCAGCTCCTCCTTGTCTCCAGACCTGAGGCTCTCTTCTTCTTGTTGAGTAGAGTCTTCAGGTCGCTGGTGATCCACGGCTTGTTGTTGGGGAAACAGCAAACCGTCCGAGGGTGGGCATGATTTGAGTCCTCACAGAATTTGATGTATTCTGTGATGCAGTCAAATCATACCATCGATGTCCTCCCGATGTGGCTGGCAGAGTATATCCCAATCAGTGCACTCAAAGCAGTCCTGCAGGGGCCTCCTCAGCCTCCTGTGTCCACCTCCTCCCACACTCCTTGTGGACACAGGCTACCACAGGACAAGAATTATATTATAACAAAATGGCAAAAAATAAAGAGCAACAGATTTTTTTTTTTCTAGATGAGTTGAATCATTTTTCTGTTGGAGGTTTTCCATGTGTTCACTCTGGTTTTAAAACAAACAGGAGAGTTTATCACTAAATAACAACATAATAAATATTCTAGTTTCATTTGAAGTGAACAAAGATTCTTTAATCTGACAGAATTCCTGACACTGTTGATGCTTTTACTCTTATTGCATCACTGCAGCTCAGAATAACATGAGGAGACTTTGTGATGAGAATTGTTGATTAAAACTAAACCCTCTGATGTCTGTTAGAAAAACTGTCCACACACTTAAAGATTTCATATGATTAGAAATGAACATCTCAGTCAGACTGAGCCTATAAAAGTTAACTGCTTTTCTCCTTCCTGCTTTGGAAGCTGAAAGAGTTCATTCACTGTTACTTTTTTTAACATGCATCACACTCTCATAATAATTTGTTATTAATTAAGAAACTTCAAAATAATTGTTGTACTTATCTACTTTATATCCTTGGTCTGATGTTATCAATTGTAAATTATTTCTAGCTTTTCTTTTCTATTTGAGTCATGTGATCACCAAGCAAGACATTTTTCCTGGATCAGGACTGAACATTTGAAGTTTGATCCATTTCAGTGAGTGAATCAAAGTCAGTTTTAGTCCAACATGTCTGATTTGATCTTTATCTTCTAATTCCAGACTTGACTGAGCTCAGCAGCATGTTATGAATCTGTGTTGACATGAATAGTTGTATGAATGTTGTGGTGACATTTGGATGATGTGTGTAGAAGGCCGACATTATGATGATCCACAATAAGAGAAGGACAAAGTCCCTCTACTCATGTTAGTGAAAGCTCATTGATTAGGACATATCTGATTGGATTAGAAATGATTTTTATCCACATGATTTATTCTTTATTCAGGTTGAGTCTCTGCAGTTTGTCAGAGATCAGCTGTAATGTCTCTGGCCTCAGCTCTGAAGCCCAACCCCTCCCATCTGAGACACCTGGACCTGAGTGAAAACAACCTGCAGGATTCAGGACTGAATCATCTGTGTGGTTTTCTGCAGAGTCCAGACTGTGGACTGGAGACTCTGAGGTCAGACTGAGAGACAGAAAGAAATGTTTCTTCACTCTTTGCTTTATGATCTGTGATGTTTATAGTGACTGAAGTTAATGAGAGCTGTGTTTGACTTTTAGTATCTGACTGTTTTTAAGCTGCATCCTGTTGGTTCAGGTGTTTGGAGTTTCCATTTTCCAAACTTGTACATTCTCAACCTTCTTCAACTCTGAACAGATGATGAAACACTCAACGCTTTCAAGCAGGAACTTTGTCTCCTAAACTCACATCTTTTATTCTTTATTCAGGTTGAGTCGCTGCAGTTTGTCAGAGATCAGCTGTGCTTCTCTGGCCTCAGCTCTGAAGTCCAACCCCTCCCATCTGAGACACCTGGACCTGAGTGAAAACTGGGACCTGCAGGATTCAGGACTGAATCATCTGTGTGGTTTTCTGCAGAGTCCAGACTGTGGACTGGAGACTCTGAGGTCAGACTCCATTGTTTACTTGTGTGCTGAGATGAATATGATGTGAAAGTTGTGCTTTATTCAGTATTTATTAGGTCAAATCTCCTTCAGAATTTCTAACATTCAAAGTGTGAAATGGTTGAAAGGAAGTTGTGAAAGTGCTGACTCTGATTTTCAAAGTGATTTTTTAAAGCTTTGAAAATGATTTGGATTCTGACTCTTACAGTCCACATTGACAGTGTCAGCAGTTTGACTGAGTTGAGCTTGTGTTATTCACAAAGTCTCATTGAGATCAGGATGTTTGACAAGAACTGATCTGTACAACACGTGTGAGCAGGTCTGAAGGCACAAGTGTTCATAGCTGCTCCCAATGGCCTCACTCACAGGCACAGTGAAAAGCCTGCTGTCACAGAGAGGACACGTCACCATGGTTTAAATACGGAAGAGACATTTTCACACAGTGTCTCCTGAAGACATTCATAGAGCTACCACTCAGCTGCTGAGCTGAACAGGGACACAAATATTTGTGGAACCAATGAAAACAGAGCAGAGAGAGAAGTTCAAACCCTGGCTCCTTTCTCAGCTCCACACAGCTGACCAATCACTGAGCCCACTGAGTGTCAACGTCCACTGTGTCTTTGTCACAGGGACACAGACCCCCTAAGCTGATAGCCACCAGGAATGTGGGGCCAGGAATCCCCAGAATGCAATGCTGGAACAGCAGATTCAAATGTGTGAGCAGAGAGTGTTGGATGAAGCTGAACTTGCTTTGGACCAAAGACACATGACTGGAATGTGATGAAATGTCTCATTCAACACACTGCACATGTGCTGAATGTCTGCAGCTTCTCAAACTTCAGTCACACTCAAAACATCAAAGGCTCAAACTATTATTTCACACAATATGAAAGATTTCAGTTGAAACCTTAGTGAACACTTTGAAAACTTTCTTCCAAACTGTTAAACCTGAGTGTGAATGTGGGACTTTTTGAAGGAGATTTGAGCTCAGAGATTTGATGCTGATCCACACTGAGCATCTTGTTCAGCTTCATATTTCAAACTCATTGAATGAAGATTCAAAATCCAACACTTGCTAATTGACTCTTTGGAACAATTTCATCTTCACCTTCAGTTGACTTTTATATTTCTTCACATACAAAGCAAATATTCCACATTAAGACAGAAAGAAATGTTTCTTCACTCTTTGCTTTATGATCTGTGATGTTTATAGTGACTGAAGTTAATGAGAGCTGTGTTTGACTTTTAGTATCTGACTGTTTTTAAGCTGCATCCTGTTGGTTCAGGTGTTTGGAGTTTCCATTTTCCAAACTTGTACATTCTCAACCTTCTTCAGCTCTGAACAGATGATGAAACACTCCAACGCTTTCAAGCAGGGAACTTTGTCTCCTAAACTCACATCTTTTATTCTTTATTCAGGTTGAGTCTCTGCAGTTTGTCAGAGATCAGCTGTGCTTCTCTGGCCTCAGCTCTGAAGTCCAACCCCTCCCATCTGAGAGACCTGGACCTGGGTGAAAACAACCTGCAGGATTCAGGAGTGAAGGATCTGTGGTTTTCTGCAGAGTCCAGACTGTGGACTGGAGACTCTGAGGTCAGACTCCATTGTTTACTTGTGTGCTGAGATGAATATGATGTGAAGAAAGTTGTGCTTTATTCAGTATTTATTAGGTCAAATCTCCTTCAGAATTTCTAACATTCAAAGTGTGAAATGGTTGAAAGGAAGTTGTGAAAGTGCTGACTCTGATTTTCAAAGTGATTTTAAAGCTTTGAAAATGATTTGGATTCTGACTCTTACAGTCCACATTGACAGTGTCAGCAGTTTGACTGAGTTGAGCTTGTGTTATTTACAAAGTCTCATTGAGATCAGGATGTTTGACAAGAACTGATCTGTACAACACGTGTGAGCAGGTCTGAAGGTACAAGTGTTCATAGCTGCTCCCAATGGCCTCACTCACAGGCACAGTGAAAAGCCTGCTGTCACAGAGAGGACACGTCACCATGGTTTAAATCACGGAGAGGACGTTTCACACAGTGTCTCCTGAAGACATTCATAGAGCTACACTCAGCTGCTGAGCTGAACAGGGACACAAATATTTGTGGAACCAATGAAAACAGAGCAGAGAGAAGTTCAAACCCTGGCTCCTTTCTCAGCTCCACACAGCCGACCAATCACTGAGCCCACTGGGTGTCAATGTCCCACTGTGTCTTTGTCACAGGGACACAAACTGTGGGACACTGACAGCCACCAGGAAGGTGGGGCCAGGAATCCCAGAATGCAATGCTGGAACAGCAGATTCAAATGTGTGAGCAGAGAGTGTTGGATGAAGATGAACTTGCTTTTGGACCAAAGACACATGACTGGAATGTGATGAAATGTCTCATTCAACACACTGCACATGTGCTGAATGTCTGCAGCTTCTCAAACTCTCAACACAAACTTCAGTCACACTCAAAACATCAAAGGCTCAAACTATTATTTCACACAATATGAAAGATTTCATTTGAAACCTTAGTGAACACTTTGAAACTTTTCTTCCAAACTGTTAAACCTGAGTGTGAATGTGGACTTTTTTGAAGGAGATTTGAGCTCAGAGATTTGATGCTGATCCACACTGAGCATCTTGTTCAGCTTCATATTTCAAACTCATTGAATGAAGATTCAAAATCCAACACTTGCTAATTGACTCTTTACTTTGGAACAATTTCATCTTCACCTTCAGTTGACTTTTATATTTCTTCACATACAAAGCAAATATTCCACATTAAGACAGAAAGAAATGTTTCTTCCTCTTTGCTTTATGATCTGTGATGTTTATAGTGACTGAAGTTAATGAGAGCTGTGTTTGACTTTTAGTATCTGACTGTTTTAAGCTGCATCCTGTTGGTTCAGGTGTTTGGAGTTTCCATTTCCAAACTTGTACATTCTCAACCTTCTTCAGCTCTGAACAGATGATGAAACACTCAACGCTTTCAAGCAGGAACTTTGTCTCCCAAAACTCACATCTTTTATTCTTTATTCAGGTTGAGGCTCTGCAGGTTGTCAGAGATCAGCTGTGCTTCTCTGGCCTCAGCTCTGAAGTCCAACCCCTCCCATCTGAGACACCTGGACCTGAGAGGAAACAACCTGTGGAATTCAGACCTGGAAGGATCTGTCTGATCTTGTGGAGAGTCCAGACTGTGGACTGGAGACTCTGAGGTCAGTAGAGGGTTGGAGTCAGTCCATGCTGCTTTCAGCTGTATTGTCCCTAAACACAGTTAAATCAAAGCAAAGATCCAGTGTCTCTGTAAACCTCCAACCTTCTCAGTGGCTGCTTTCCTCCAGTGAAGCTGTGAGAGGAGAACAGGGACAGGCCTCAGGATGGGACAGAGAAAGACAGAGGCGCAGAGGACAGTCAGCCAATCAGCAGCCACAAGCTCATTGTGATCTGTTGTTGTTGTTGTTGTTGTGTTCATGTCAACAGGAAATAAAGCTGGATCACAGCTGACAGCCTCACAGGATGTGTAGAGACAGTTGTCCTCATTGGTCCAACTGTCCTACCATCACATCTAATCTGGAGACTGTTTGTTGTCTCATTTCAACACTAAAGAATTGATGAGTTTGATCTTTGTCACAGCTCTGAGATCAGTCTGACTGCAGCCTGCAAATCACTGGCTCTGATTTCAGAAGCATCATGACATTTTGCTCAGCATGGGTCTGATACAGAGCAGAACCTCTGCTGAAGTCCAGTGATCACATCTGTATATCTGTCCATCTGTCAGATACTTTTCAGTGACAGCCTCCATGTTTATTTGTCAGCTGATATTTCAGAAGCAGATCAGATGTTCATCAACACACAGAGACTCTTTCTTTAAAATGGAACATGAGTTGACATGTAACAGCAATGAATCCATCACTAAACTGTGTGTGTGCAGTAATGAAGCTTCATGACTCAGCAGTTTTATTTCCACTGTGGACTTGAGTGAAATGTTCAGAGTAAACAGACTTGAAGCTAAAAAAGTCTCTGCAGGTGTGTGAGCTTCCAGCTCAGTGTCTTCACTCAATACGTTAACATGAGAGCTGAGAGAAGCTGCTACACTACACAGCTGCTCCCACTTCTGCTCTGAACAGGACTGAAGTCCCTGCTGCTCTTTATACTGGATGTGCTGCATCAGTGACTGACAGCTGATGAAGTGAGTCTCTGTAAACACTGATTTATCACCTCTGTTGTCTGTCTTCTTCTCTCAACAGCTGAGGCATCGATCTCTCCAAAGGAGAGTGAAGAGAGACAGTGTGTGTGGTGAGAGAGGACGAGCTGTCCTGATGATCCAGAGAGGTTGAAGCAGCAGCAGCTTGTGTGTAGAGAGGCTCTGATTGGTCCATGTTACTGGGAGGTAGAGAGTGGAGAGGAGAGCTTCATCCAGCAGTGACTGACAGAGGAACCAGAAGAAGTGGAGAAGACTCTCAGTGCTGCAGTCTGAACTGCTCAGAGAACAGCTCCACTGTCAAGTCCACCATCATCCCTGTGTGTTCCTCTGGATCTGAAAGAGAATCATCAGTGTATCTGGACTGCTCTGCTGCTGCTCTGTCCTTCTACACAGTCTCTGCAGACACACTGAGACTCCTCCACCTCCTCCACCTGCCTCCATCTGGATTCTTTTGTCTTTTTTATTCATTTCACAGATGCTGAACCCAAAGTGATAAATCAGATTAATCAGCTCCATCATGTGGTGTGATGGAGAATTGCAGCTAATTTCCACATTATTTTTTCTGTCTTGCAGATCTTGAAGGTTCATAGTTATGCAGTAAGTTGAGGCACCATAATGTGTCTGCTGTACAAAGTACACAAGACATATATTATTATTCAACCATACTTCTTATTCTTTAGTCCTGATGAACGTTCTAATTAAATATGTTTCAGTCTCTTTACCTTGCTCTGACTGACAGGCATCATGTTGGACCTGTGTCACCTGTGTGATGAACAAATGTCATGTAAACTGTCTTTTACATTACTGTTAGCAGCTGATGTTACTTAAGTGAAAGTCTGTAGCATTGTCAGCAAAATGTTCTTTAATTATCAAAGTAAAAAGTAGGTAATGTGAAGGCAGCATTTTAAATATTTTATTCAGCTGCATAGAACTATTTTACTCATTTATAAACTGCAAGGTGTTTTGTATAAATGTTAATACTTCGTTTGTATATATCTTAATTTACTTACATTGCAAAAGTCCTTGCGACTCAAATGTCTTCATAACAACAGTTAGCTGTTGAAAATGTCTTCATTTATTTATGGATTTTATTCTGAATACTGGGACACTATGTTGTTGAAACTAACAGGAGAGAAGTCACATCCGTCCCAGAATGATTTTAGATCCCAGTGCTTCCACTTTGACTTCCTGGTATCATGTTGTTGAGCCGCGACAGACATCACTCACCTGTACTGATATGATATGCATCAGTGTTGGAAAGAAAGAGCTACACAGGTTAATGTGATAGAAACACATGTTTTTCTGTTTAGTCCACTCATTATTTGCATCTGTCACTGTAGCTTTTTAGACCCATGATAACTGACTTTTGTATGAATAAATCCTAAATATGTGAGGCTTACAGTGGGTATGGAAGTATTCAGACCCCTTAGATTTTTCACTCTTTTGTTGCCATTAGCTCAAAAGCGTGCTTCTGCTAAATACTGAGCAAAGGGTCTGAATACTTATGGCCGTGTGATATTTCAGTTTTTCTTTTTAATAAAACTGCAAAAATTTCCACAATTTTGTGTTTCTCTGTCAACATGGGGCCTGTGTGCACATTAATGAGGAAAAAAAGGAACTTTGATGACTATGCTAATGATTTTAGCAAATGGGAACACTTTCCATTACCACTGTATGTTTTATTGTCCTTGTTTCAGATCAGTGAGGCACTAAAAAGAGTGACTTCCAGGTGTTGGCTTTTAACTCTGAGGATGCAAAATGAAGGTTTTCAAGAAAGATGAGAGAGAACGACTGAAACAGGAAAACAGAGTGGGTATTAACTGCAAGTCTCTGAAACTAATAGAACTATTTTCAATCATTTGAACCCACTGAGATTTAAATCCCTTCCTTTTTTTTTTTTTTTACAAGCAGAGCAATAAAGTGAACAATACAGGAAGTTACAGATGGACTGGTTGTTTATAACAAAAAATAAACATACAATGTATATATGGGATATTGAATAGATTTAGGAGATCAGCTTGTGTAAAAAAATAAAAAGTGAAATATTGACTACACTTGATCAAACTATTGTATAAACTATTAGTAAACAAGTCAAATGAGAGACAGCAACAACAGGAAAAATACACATACAGGTAGACACCTGTGCAACAGCTTCAAAAATGATGCTACTCATTCATTAATGGGATGAAAGTGTTGTGGTGAAGTGGGAAGCAACCGTGTTAACCAGGAAGGACCCAAATGCAGGACTCTGAGACAATGAAGTGCAGAGTTCACTTTTATTGAGAAAATGGCGTGGTGGGGAAGTGAGGCTGCTCTCGGCTGAGGCAAAGGCAAAGTCCGTTGCAGGTAGAAGGTAATGGGTGGAATAGTTAATGGAGCAGGGGGAGCAGGTGTCCGGGAATGATTATCCTGGCAGTGGAGAATGGACAGGTGATCCTACAGGAACAGAGGGAGGACAAGATGAGTACAAGAATTACGACGGGAATCCAAAACACAGGTAGAAGTAACTTAGTAAGTGTTTCAGAGCCATGTGTGTCTACCACCAGACGTGGTCAGACGAACTGGCGACGACAGGACTGAGAGCCAGCTTAAATCATCGCAGGTGGAAGATAGAAGGCTGATGATGGACTCAGAACAGCTGTGTCAATTACTGGTTGAGAACGTGACGTCACACGCTCAATCCTGGCAAGAGAGACACACACACACACACACACACCACCACCGACCAAACAGACAAACAAGGACAAACAAATACACACACAAGGCAGGGACATACAGGATACAAAAGGAAGGAGGAGGAAACCTGAAGCTAGCCCTGAACAGAAAGGTGACAAATAAAAAATTCGGACTATGCTGTGTTCCCAAAAAATGAGCCTTGTGTCCAGTGAGTGACTTTATCCAGCCATGATCTCCAGTGATCTTTTTGCAGGATGAACTTACCAGAACATCACAGCCTCAGGTATTTTATTTTTTTAGTCAGGGTTACAGTCACTGTGCATGGTAAAGGAAGCTTTAATGTGCCTCTGCATGAGCTGCTATGGTTTCTGTAAATTCACACAGAGTAATGGAACAAAAGTATCCTCCACAATCTCATTTGTGTTACAGAAGCTCAGCATCATTTTTATTCCTTGTTGAACAAAGTCAAATCCATTGTTTTCTTTATACAAAGTTCACACCACTTTTCTTTCCTTCATGTTTTAGTGCAAATCAATAGCGTTAGATGCAAAAGCAAAACATCATTCAACCCCAATCAAAGCATAATATTCATTTCTTTTATTGAATTAAATGTAACCTTCAGACAGAAGTAACCCTGCCCAGCTGTCAACCTGCTTTTAAAAGCAAACACATTCAGTGTTAGCTTGTTTAGCTTCTTAAGGGAAAAATCAGATCTTGCATATTGCACAGGTTTGCATTCATCCTCCACCTTCAGTAAACTGCTGCTTTTAAAAGATACAGTAGTTTCCACTTTGAAACCGGACATTTTTCTGTAGATGAACCCACATTCATTATTTTATTGGCCAGTGTATAAGTGATGACTTTTTATGTTGTTGTTGTTTCTGTACTGTGAAGTTTTAATGTGACATTACAGCAATAAAAAATAAGCAGATAAATTAGGAAAGGAAGAAAAAAGGACATTTCCACAGAGTAGAAAATGTTTTCTAATGAAGGGAAACATCAGTGAGCTCAGCAGGTTGAAGGAGCAACACATTTATTGAGTGTTGAGTCAAAAATAGGAGTTAAGCAGAGCTCCATCCTAAACTCTGTGTTAATGCTTCCAGATGTATGATCTGCCTTCTCACCTCCGTGACCACAGCTACTGGAGAGAGAGAGTCCACCAGGAGCCAGATGAGCACCGGCACCAACAGGGTGAGACTCCTTTCTTTTACTGTCTGGGCAAAAATGCTGGATCCTATTAGATTTGTTATGAGCATGCTGATTTGAAATAATCAGATTTTGAAGATTATCTTTAGTTTGATTTAGTGCTTTAATACCTAATGTTTTTTAAATGAGTGTAATTGTCATTAACCTCAGTGATTCCACTGGTTACATATTATAAAAATGTTCATGTAAGATTGAAGGGAAACCAACACTCCACGAGCATGTGGCATAAAACTGTAAATAGTTTTATGATTAGTTGAAAAAATACAAAATAATTATTAATCATCAACCCATCAAGTTCTACACTAATACAATCCACAGTTATGACCCTCAAGAAAAGACAAAGACGTTGTAGACAATGGACTTGTTTTGCTGGTGTACATTATTTTCCTTTAAATTTGTTTCTAGTTTGATTTGAATTCTGAACAAATGGTCACTACTGAAGGTGAACTGTGAGGATTCATGGAAAAAAATGTGATTTTTCCTTTATTACTATACATGAAAAAGTTTATTTGCATTTAGTTTTGAAGGGAGTCAGTGGAGATATTAGATGAGTAAAGCGTTACAGACTGGCGATG
Organism: Toxotes chatareus; assembly: GCA_016801885.1. Taxonomy (NCBI): domain Eukaryota; kingdom Metazoa; phylum Chordata; class Actinopteri; family Toxotidae; genus Toxotes; species Toxotes chatareus. The sequence goes on along the minus strand of JAFBJY010001262.1, from coordinate 58,893 downwards.
CCTCCCACCTCCAGGTGGGATTGACATCCTGTCAGTTTAACTTGGTCCCACCTGTCCAGTGTTGCCATGGCTGCCAGTCACATCATATCCCAAGTTGCTGAGATGTGGTTTTGCCTGTAAAGTCCTGATGTGGGCCTCTGTCCCTCTGCTGGGAGCAGCAGAAACACCTGTCTTCAGTTTCTACTCTGGTTGTCCTGCAGACAGCCGTCCCACTGATTGTTTGTCCTCCTCTTTCGGTCTCATCAAGCGTCCGGGCGAGGTCAGTGTTTGTCGTCCTGAGCAGCATCCACACTCGTTAAATATGTGGCGTTGCTGCGTGCTGCTGCGCTACCTCTGCTCTTTTTCCTCAGAGCTTCGTGTTGAATCCACTGATGTTACAGCAGCAGTCTGAGAGGACTTTAAGTCAACTAGTTTGACCTGGACCTTGACTTTCTCGCTGTGTCCATCTCTGTAACAGGCTGCTGTATGCAGGAGGAGACCAAGGAGCAGGAGACCAGCTCCAGAGCCCTCAGCAAGAAAGGCGCCATGGACTCCTGCTCTCCTGTTGGACCAGAGCCCCAGCACCCAGCCCTCCACCTCTGCTCCACAGACCATACCAGACAGTGTCCCTTGGGGCGTCAGTGCTCTAAATGTATAGACAAGTGTTGGTTTCACCTGCCTCCTGTCTTTGTGTTGGTCAGAAGCATTTTATCCTGGCTCCAGTGGTCACCACACTCATTTGTCCCACTTTGCTGCAGCAGTCTAAAGGGTGTAGCTGATGCAGTCTGACCTTCCCTTCTCCTCCACTCTCTGTCTCTGTAAAATGATCCAGCCCAGAGTCCTGTGGGAGGACTCTTTTTCCAACTCCTTCTTTCAAACTTTCATTTTTCTCACTACTTTCCTAAAAAAAAAAGTATATATGTTTGTGCATGTTAGTACATAGATGTAGTAGTAAGTTATGACTTTTTACTCTTTTACTGTTTAGATAAGTTTCTAGTCTGTTTAGTCTGTAAGATACATTTAACTCTTAATTGTATTTAATAGCAGCAATAAAAAAAAGTAATGGTAAGTATTTACCCTGACTCTTTTCCAAGTCCTTCCTTCAAACTTTGATTTTTCTTCTAAAGTCAAAAAAAAAAAAAGGAAAAATTAATTAGCATTTGGCTGGTTGAAATACTTTGCTAAAATACTTTTGGGACTTATGTACTAAGATGCACAAAACCTGTATAAGTCCTAAAGTATTTAGAAAATATTCAACTGAATAACTGTTCTAAATGTAATAATTCTGTCGATTGAGACCAAACTGGCTTCCATGAAGAGGTAAAAGGCAGTTCATATGTCAATATAATGACAGAACATACACAACAGAAAATACTAATCAAAAATACAATACTTTTTTTTTGGGATGATTTTTATTCTTTTCTGACCCTAATTCTTTTTAGTTTATCTAAAAGATTTTTTGTTTGATAAATTTCCCATTTTCCTTTAAATGAATGTTTAAAATTCTAATGTACATTTATTAACTGATGAATAAATTCAAACGTGCATTAGGTGTGTTATGCTTCAGAGAGCATATCACACTGACTCCAGCCACTAGAGGTCCAGGGTGCACAGATTTAAAGTGCTCTGATTATATCAGTTTCTGAGTCTCAGTCTGAATTAATGGTGATTTACAACCCAAACTTTCACATCTCCTGAGCTCTGGGCCTAAAACCAGTGGAACACACATTCATTTTAACTGTCAGATGAATAAACAATGAAAGTGGTAACTGTAAGTGGTAACAGTTGGTCTAATGACTGCAGTGATATTTCAGTATTTCAGCAGCTTTAGCAGCAGTTCTGTTTTTTATCCATCACTGTGCTCACTTTTTTTCTGAAGTTTCCCCAGACAGTTGAAACCCGTTTACTCGTTTGGGGTCTTATTTTACCCAAACGAAAAGATTCCCAATTTTTCTGGGGCATCTGAAAACCCCATAGACCGGGCCCCGGGCGATTTTTTATCCCCACTGGGAAAAAAATCCAGTGAAGCTGTTTTTCTCTCTTTCTCTTTCAGATACACCATCCCCACCGGCCCGATTCAGCATCACATGGATTGGGGGGTGCTCAGGTATATTAACCACGTTCCCACTTTGCTGGGGGAAAGGAAAAAGGAATGGAAGAGCAGAGAGACTACTGTTAGAACATGGGATAGCTGAACCAGTGCCTGCCGTCTGTCCAATTTTTATATTTAGATTTTTTAGGGTAGATAACGCCCGCTGGCTGCAGTGTCATGTATTTTTGGTTTTCCCGGTACAGTAAGGTCACATTTTCCCGATGCGCAACTGGTGAAACCCCGATGAACCCCTTCCCCCCTGAACCCTTTTCTTGATCTTTTATTGACTTTTTTGGGGTTAATCAGTCTTTTAAAAAAGGTGGGGGAAAGGGTTGGGTTACCTTAAGGGGTTTTTTTTTCATTTCCCGGTAAAAAAGGTCCCCTTTTCTTCTTTGGTGTCTTGAACAGGGGGGGGAATCCCCCGAAGATGAGTTCATAGTTTTCCCCCGCCGGAAACGTGTTGGAGCTGGCCTGGGGAAAAAACCCCCGCTCAGCTCCAACACCCTTCTACAGACAGAGGGGGGAGCCCCCCAAAACCCCCGAGGACCTGGCTGAACACACAGAAGCTGTACTGAACTACATCAGGTTCTCTTTTAAAATGTGACAACAAAAAAACTCATCCAGGGCTTCTCCAATCAGAAAGCCTGGATGAACAGCCACATCCGGGCATTCCTCAAGTCCCCCGACTCCCCTTTTAGGTCAGGGTGATAGGGCATGATACAGGGTGCTAGAGCTGACCTGAAGAGGGGGGTTTTATGCAAAAACCTTTCTTTTTACTCTTCATTCTCTAAATCTTTTTCTTCCAAAAAATTCTAAGTAACCCCAAATCTTCTGCTGAGAAAAAAAAACTAAAAATCAATCAAATACAAAATCAAAAACTTGAATCCAAAAACTTTATTCCCCAAAACAAATTAAAAACATAGTTTCTTCTGCAGAAAACCCTTTACCATCTGTGCATCACTTATTTATTTTTTGGGAATTTTAGGGGGGCAGACCAAGGGCATTCTGACCTTGCCCTTTTTTCCCTTTTCATTCAGGTGTAATAGATTTTGGACTTTACTGTAAACATTATTACAAAAATTACGGCACATAACATACAAGCACATAAATTGAAGCCCTTCCCTTCTTTTCCATGCATGTGAAAGGCCCAAAAATATTAACCAAACCCTGTGGTGGAATATTTCAAACTTCCAGTCTCTTTCTTTTTAACAGTCATCTCTGCTGGGTTTGAATTTGCTCACATTCTAAAAAAAAAATTAGAAACATATTTTAAAATCCCTTGGGTCTATTTTGTAAACAAAACATTTATCTAATCCTGTACATATTCTTGCATTTTTAAAATTTTGTGAAAAATAATGATTAAAATCTAGTTGGGGATTGTGCAAAAGGGCACTGTCCCCTCAAAAACCTGGCATCCAGAATCCTTGTGTCTCTGTAAAATGCTTGAGACTACAGTGTATCTGTCAGACCTGGAGGGGGTTTTTTACACCCTTTTTTGCAGGACACTTGGGTCTGAAGATCACACACACACAAATAAGGCAAAAAAACTAAAAATCCGACTTTAAAAATATATCACAGACCTGGCTGGATTTACCCGTCTCAAGACAAAAAATTACCATTACCTATAACTCTGCTTACCACAAGTAGTGAGGGGCACATATTCTGTCAGGTCTGAACGATTAGCCAGGTTCATATTTTTGCTTCAGTAGATGGGGGGTCTGAAATGCAGACAAAAACATACAGTTTAATATGAATGATTAAATCAAATTTGGGAAATTTTATCATCCACTTTCACAATCCCTATTTTTTTCTGTGTCAAAATTCTCTTCAAAAAATAAGTGCAGCAAAAATATGAAAGTTTAAAAAGTCCCACCATCATCCCCTGTAGATGAAGAAACAAGATCTTTAAACATCCTCATCCACCCTCGTTTCCCCGTTGATCTGTGACTTTTAGTGTTGTAGTCTCTGAATAAAAAAACTTCTGCTGGACTATACCATAAACAACTCCACGTTACAAAATGTTTACATCTTTATTCATTTAATACTAAAAACTGACGGGCCCGCACTGGAAAAAACTGGGGGAAAAAGTTTTTTCCAGTTTAATGTCCTTTTTTTCTTTCCCCCCCAAATTTTTCCCCTTTTATCAACATGTTGGTTTGACATAAAGGAAGAAAAAGTCATATGTCTGAGAAAACATGTTTAAATTAAAGTTTATCCCCCACACTGTTAAAAAAACACGTTTCTCAAAGCTGTTCCCAAAAAAGCAAGGCTAAAAGTTTATAAGCTCAACTGTTAAAGTAGCCAAAACTGACTTTTCAGCTGCGTCTGCGCCGTTGAGCCGGGAAAATTTTTCCCCTTAAAACACCGGGCATGCGGTTTTCATTGTTTGGGTGGTTATTTTCCAAAAAAAGTATTAATTACATTAATTAAATAATGGGAAAAACAATGGGGTTACGTTCAACATCAAATTCGATCATTAAACGGTACTATGTAAGTAGATAAAGTGAGAACAAACAAAATATCACGCATTTAAAGTACTTTCGGGTAAAATCTTTTACCGTTTGACGACGTTCCTTTGCTGCTCATGCCGCGATAAAAGGGTCGTGAACCCCAGGGACGATTAAAAACCAGACCCTAACCCAGGAATAAAAAAAAAATTCAACTCCCGGGGTGTACACCTTAAACAAACTGTAGTCGGGTTATAAAATAAACCCCAGAAATGTAACTCTTTCACATTTTTTTGACTCCAGTTTTTGATTTTGGAATTTGCTGTGTGTTAGTACATTGGTTGTGCATTCAGCTTTGCTGTCCTTGGTCTGAATTCCCCAAACCCAGGAATGGTCCTGATGAGGTTTTTAATTCTTTTTTGGTTTTTTTAAGAAGATTGAATATCATTGGGTATGAGTTATTTTTGGAAATGTTGGCTTTCAGTTTGATGGTTGGTTAGGGGGTTGGGGGGAAGGGAATACATTGGAAAACTAAATTTTCAATTTTAAGCGAGAATTTGTGTGTTTTGGGCCCTTTGATGTATAAACATTCAGTCTGATTCGGCTGCAGGGGGACACACAAGAGACAAGTTCAAAGTCAAACGGAGCAAAAATTTGGGACGGGAAGGCTCTAGTTTAGGAAGAAAGAAGCACTCAGATTTTTCCACAATTTTGACAAGGGGGAGGGTTTGCTGTTAAAAGGAAAAAGAGGCAAAAAAGTCAGATCCCCCAAGGTTTTCAGTAAGTCAAACCTTTTTGTTATTCAGTTTTTCCATTCAGGGGGGTTTTGTTAAATTAAAAGAGTCTAATCCCCAAAGAACTTCAGCCCAAAGGTTTTCGTACATTTCGTTTTTTTATGCTATTTTTCTGGAAATTTTCCCCATTTCAACAAGTATCATCTTGCCAAAGCATTTGGTTCTGTTAAAGGGAAGGTGCCTATTTTTAAAATTTTTCTTTTAAACCAAATGTTCCATTCACATGTTTTATAAATTAAATCATTGTTTGTTCTTTGGCCCTCCTAAATGATGGGCAAAAAACCCCCCATTCCTGTAAAAGGGCGCCCAAAGTTAAAAGAAGCAAACATGATTTAGCGTCGACTTATAGTTAAACAGGCCCTCCAGTCTTTTATTTTATGTTAAAGATCAACCCCCAGTGCTTTGATGGGGAAACAGTATTTTCCTAACAGTCCAACTCTGCAGCTCTGGGAGGGGGGAAGTAACCAAGAAAAAAAGCCAACACCATGGGAGAGAGAAAAACATCCCCCTCTCCAAAATGCCATGCTAAACTTGTGTATTACTGAGTTAGAGAGAAAGCTCTGTTCCCCTCTCTTTTCCACCCCAGGCTTTCAGCTTCTCCTCAGTCTTCAGTTTGGATTTTGTCTCACCCTGGCTCTTGTTTGTTTTTGGGATATTTTTATGTCCTTTTTTCATTTTTTGCATTTGTAGCATGACAGCTTTTATTTACTGAAAATGCAAACCAAATTTTTTCCTGTAACTGGGGAAAAAGTTGGGACTAAAATATTTCCAAAACTAAAAAAAAGTTTAGTTCATGGTAAATATACTTGACAACGGGGAAATTATTATAATCATTGAACTTATTTAAAACCATTTCTGTACAAAAAGGGTCATTGGTAAATTTTTGGGTCTAAGGTGAAGGAGTTAAATTTAAACCTGGGACATTTTTTAAACGGGGGTCCTTTACATCTCCCCCTTTTGCCCAGGGGTTTTGGGGAGATAAAGTAATTTAGAAGAAGGTCTTTGACCTCCTGGCTTGATGAAATGTTGTGTTCTATTTTTTATTTGGACATTCGGGTTTAATCTTCAGTGACATAAAGGGAAAAGGGTTTTCTTTAGATGGCGGTGTAAATTTAAGATCTCACCCATTTATTGACTTTTTCTGCTGGTTTTCTGCCCCAAAAAAGTGAAAATCAGGATTAAACCACGCTCCATAGAAAATTGATCTTATTCTTTACATCTTGTTGTCTTCCTATGAATTACAATAAGGTTTCAAAAATCCATCATAGATGTTATAATAAAATAAAGCCTTTTGAGAACAAAAACCATCAACAGCCTCACATCTGTTGTTGTGGAAAGAAAATTCTTCAGTGAAATAAGATATTTTTTAATGAAAAGCACTTGGGGGTAAAATCGGAAGTTCTGTTTACACCCCCCCTGTCTTCTTTACTGCATTTAAGTCCCTTGGGGGGGAAAACTTTAAAAACCACCTTGGCATTTCAACATACAGCAACAAAGCTGGGCCTTTTTTTATCTGTCTGATGTTTAACAAAATCCAAATCTGAACATGTCATGTGTATCTAATGGTAATACTACTACTAAGATCAGTCTCCATACACAATAAGATCTCTTAGAGTAAACATAAAAATTTTTTTTTTCTCTCTCTCTCTCTCTGAGTGGATGGTGAGTGAGTGGGGGCGTTCAAAGTGTTAGTGTGGGGACTCTTTTTTTTCTGTTGTGTTTTTTTATCTTTTTTTTTCCGTCTTTCTTTTTTTCAATGATTTAGCTGATTGAGATCAGGTGCGGGTTTTTGTGTAGCTACCTCTGGTAGCGGAGCCAGGGAGATGGGCTGGTTTGGGGAAATTAACCGCTGCAATAAACTCCGGGGAGGGGGAGGGGCCCAAATCTAGTGGTGGGGGGAGGTGTGGTCGCAGCGGAAGTCTGCCTCCCGCAGGAATGGTGCGTTATTTTTTGAAAGCATTGCCAAAGTTAGTGAGTTGGTTGAAACTGGAATAGTTATCCCGGACAATTTCTTGTCCTTCGGGTTTAAACCAGCCAAAAAGATTTTTCCCCTCCGCCCGTTTTTGAAACAACCTTCCAAGAAAGGGGCAAACGTGAGGGGAAATTCGTAAAAGCTTAAATTTTCTCAAAAGAAAAAACCGAAAATTTTGCAAAAATAGGGCAAAACTTTTTTAAAAAAAGTAAAAATTAAAAAGTTTTATGGGGTGGAATGGCACTGTACAACCCCCACAGGAGGATCAGCAATCTGTATCCTCCGTGACATCAAAAATTCCCCAGGGGAAAAAAGGGGCAGGTGTGAAAGGGGGTCACCCCCCTTTTACTGGTCGGGGCCTTGACAAAAAATCTGGGCATTTGGGGGGGCCTGTGGGGACCGTTAAAAAGTGTGGCTTTGGGCTGGCTAGATGGAGGGGTTTGGGGAAAACCCCAAAAGTGCAAAAATGTTAAAGCCTTTTGGGGTTTTACCCGCCCTCTATTCACTCTGTAAAATTGTCTCATCAGTTCTGAACTGGTGCTATTCAATTCAATTCAATTCAATTTTATTTATATAGCGCCTTCCACAATCAAAATTGTCTCAAAGCGCTTTACAGAGACCCAGAGCCTGACCCCAGAGCAAGCACTTAAGGCGACAGTGGCAAGGAAAACTCCTTTTAACAGGAAGAAACCTTGAGCAGAACCTGGCTCAGATGGGGGACCCTCCTGCCGATGGCGGGCTGGGTGAAAGGAGGAAAAGGAGGAAGATAGGACAGCTAGGAATGGAGAGAGGGGAGAAAGACATGCAGCATAATACAGACAATGTGGGTCAGTATTTACATTACAGTTAGTGAACAGTTATTGGATAATGTGTGCTCAGCAGATTAGAATTATGAAACAGAGCACGGAGGCAAAAAGCTGTCATGACTGGTAATTATTTACATTACAGTTTGCAAGAATATTAATCAAATATTTATCTGTAGCAGAGCGGAACATTAAACATGTTAGAAATAGATCATTGTAAACAATAAACAGCAGCAGGTGGGTGGAGCCAGGACCATAGGACATGCAGCTCGAGCCAGAAGTACCTGCAAAAAGGTACAGAGAAAGAGAGACCAGAGAGAAACAAACACAGGACTACAGGACAGAGAGGACACAGAGTTAATGACATGTAATAAAAAGGCTAATAAATTTGAGAGTGGGTCTGAGGAGAGAGAGAAAGAAAGAAGAAGAAGTGCATGATAAATCATGGGATGTCCCCCAGCAGCCTAGGCCTATAGCAGCATAACTAGGGGATGATTCAGTTGCCTGAGCCAGCCCTACTAAGGCTATATCCTTAACTGTAACAGTGTCTATCTTCTTAGCTTTGTTTTTCTGCAAATTCCGACGCACACCTCCTTAGACCTGCTTTTATTTGCATTGCGATTCCGGTATTAGCGGTTTCAAATACAGTTGACTGTTCGATATGAGTTTACTCTACGTTACTGACATACTACAGTGTTCTGGCCGCTGTGAACACGACAGTATACAGTAACATTAGATAAATGTGCAGATTGGCTAGGAGGACAGGTGGGCGAGTGGTTTCAAATACAGCGCTCTAGTTCGCCTTTTCACTCCGCTTATAGCGTTAACCGATCAGCTTCCATCGTAGTCTGAAAGCACAGAGGGCGTGTACAACTGCAGGGACGAGCGATGATGCTTGTGTTTAACCCCGTCACACAGCAGACGTTCAGTGAAGACCCAGGCACTCATTCTTCCATGGCAGGCAGCAGCTTTATTGTTTAACTCCGTTCTGTAGCTACATTTGACACAGGGTTATACGCTCTCTCTTTCTCTCTCCTCCCTCACACGTACGCACACACTCCTGCCGAGTTTCTTAAAAGAAGACACGCCACTCTTATAACAGATTGCTGTGGCTCAGCGGCAGAAACAACTAATAGAATGCAAACAAACTGAAACCGGCGAAGATGCAACAAATGCGTACTGGAGAGCAGTGAATCGTATTAAGGTCAAATTGGTGCTGAGTACGAGAAATGCGTATGTTGGCAGGTCTGGAGTTTCCCCAGATTGCATGTCGCTCGAACCGAGCGATAGCGGTGAGGTAAGCTATAAGCTGTTGTAGGCTAATTCTTGCTAGTTGTTGATATATTACTTTATTAAGTTTAACATGTTTTTCATGCGAAAGGTTCCGTTTAGATCCCCAATAAAGTTTTCGGAGAAGTGAAGAGCCACCTGTGGCCCAGCCGATCGGCGGCCGCGGGAAGTCTCGCTGAAACAGCCAGCTGCTCACCTCTGAATGTCAGCCGGGCTCTGTCGTCACCCCTGGGTGAAAGCAGCCAGTTAACTTACCACAGGTTTTAGAGGTTAACGCTGGCTAGTTAATTCTTCTGGAAGATAAATGTTGGTCTCATTGATGAAATTTAACAGCTGTGGCAGCCACATATTTGAATGAAAGAGTGAAGCTACAGGTGTGTACTACTGGACAAAGGTGCAGCGCTGCCTCTGGGTTCAGTATTTGGGATGAACCAGATGTTCATGTAGAACATGAGCGTGAGATTCAGGAAGGCTACTGGGGTCTCAGCACTATAAAATAGAAATAAAAAACATAGTTATCAACCAGATGAGGGTGTAGCAGTGGAGCAGTTCAACGAGTGAAGTTTGCTGTTATCAAATATGAGTCATTGTTGGCTGGTGAATTAGCTTTTCTGACATGTTAACAAGCGCTACTTAAAATGTCCAATTTTCATGTTTCTGAACATATTCCTTTTACAGGTCTGAGAGGACTGGCTTGGAGATCTGTGTCCCAGATGACTTGGATCTGCAGTATTATGGGAATTTTCCACACCGAGACAAGCGTAGCGATGTAAAACATTACAAGTAAAAACACTCACATTACAGCAGATCATTGCCCCTTGCCATGTATTTTATAAGCCCAGCTGTGTTTTGTTCTTTTAAGAAACACAAGTTGGCACAAGAATCATTTATTTTGGTATGGGTTTCATTCTTGCATAAAATCTGAAGGACGGCTACCGATTACAGTGTGATTTTATGTGATTTTTCACAGGCCCTTGCAGTCTTAAACAATATTTTTACTTCGTTTGAGATGTCATTTGAAAAATAAAGGAAACTCTTAAGTGTCCTTTTAAATTGTGTGCATTCAGTCAATGTAATGTTCTACTTTACAGCACATAAAAGCCCATTTTCCTAGTAATTGTGGATTACAGATTTAGAGCTGACTGATTTCTGATTATAGTCCACCAATTTCTACCAGTGAAGAACATACAAAACTAATCCTATAAGTGATGTCCCTCAAATAATAGTTGTGATGAAGATAATGAAGAGAGAATGGAACTCAGTTAGGCATGGGCACGTCTTTTATTCCCTACGGTAAGACCAATTTGCATATCTCCAAAGCAACTTCTAGGAAACAGGTGAATGAACTCTATGAAATTAGCGTTTTGGCAGGAGGAGTTCACTAGTAGGTCCGTGAAAATATTTGGATATCCTCCATAACCACCTTAAACAACTTCACTGTTTTAAAATCTTTGGCAGAAACTACTACAGAAACAAATCCTCTTTACTTGCTTTCAAAGACCAGATCCTTTTTAGCTTTGACCATAAGAGGTCATTGTATTTAGAATAATTTCCCTGTCATTGAGCCAGTGGGTACAATTTGAACGCTGGTGACAAGAAGAAAACCTTTGTTTTATGTGCCAATTCTGAGTGTTTTAACCGAGAGTTATTACAAAGGAATAAATATTGATAGATTGAACCTTTTAACTTTCACCCAGTTTGGTCATTTTAAATTCATATTGTGGCTCCTTCTTCAAGAAAATTACTGCTGTCCGAAAACAGCTATCTTTTTACTTAGTACATATACCAGATGACTTTGAAGTCTGTAACCTCTAGGTACATCTAGAAAAAACATAAAGTGTGTGCTGTATTGGGTTTTAATGAAATCCTGACAGTCAGAACCCCATCATCTTTATCATCAATATACCTTGCTGTGTTGTTAGCCGGATAATGATGTAAAACATTTGGATATGAAAAATTCTGAACCACTTTTAAAAGACGTAAAACTACTTGAAAACCAGGGACTGTTTATCCAGAAGTTGGGAGCTAATGTCAGTGGAGCTTTATTCTCTGTCTCTGCTGATAACCAGGGGCTCATTCCCTGGCTGGTTTCCAGAACCTTTTAATGTAGAAAAATTTTGCAATTTGTTTAGAGTCGATCGTAGAGATTTTGAACAGCTGAAGTGAAAGAGTAAGTTATTTTCTCTCAGGACAAGAATTGTCCCACATGAGAGGCTGATATTATGGGGCTTTAGACAAAATGAAAACATACAATGTAAATGGTGTTAAAAGAGACTGTGTTTTGAATTGGCTGAGTTACTTTAACCATTAACTTTGGATTCCCCACCAGTTGCCCGTTGAACAGTTTGTGTCTGAAAAGTTAATTTCCAAATAATTACTTTACTCTGAATGTGTTGAATACTGCTTAAAACCAGAACTTCCCATACTCATTCTCCTGATAAAGTAACAAGCCACACAGACAATACGCCATAATAATAAAATATAATGAGCTCTTGGCATGTCCTCTCATTTACATCTCGTCACTGTACTTCTTGGAATCTGGAAATCTCTTCCATAGACATCTCTGCTCCACTAAGAGGCCTTTCCTGATTTTAAATTGAAGGCCCAAGAAAACACCATTTCTAGAGCACTATCCTTACTTCATTAGATTTATTTTTGGACCTTTGCTGGGTGTTGGACAATCGCTTTGACGGAAGAAGCAACAACTTTTAAAAAAAGATTGTGGGATGAACAATTTCAAAGGCATTTTGCTAACATTGACCACAAAACATCAGATCATGTTGAGAAACACCTGCTAGACATGCCCAACACTTTTCAAGCCCACCAAGTGGAAGTTGCCCAATATCTGTGGTTTCAACAGATATTCTGGATGAGTCTATGAAACATGCAAAGATTAAAGATAAGAGAATACTCAGGATATTACATCCGTGTCTCTTACTACCAATGTCCTCCATGGCACACAGTACTCTGAGAATGTTTGTTGATTAGTAGCACGGTGGACTTCTGCCGATTTTGGTAAAATTCTAAAAAGTACTGATTGTGGCTGACAAGGCATCATTCACCACTGAATGTTTCATCCTGGTACTTGGGGCACCTTGATGCTGAACTGACCAAAAAACCTTCCATGAATCTTCTAGTTGCTGAACCAGAAGAACTGAATGACTACTGCCCACTGACCCCATATATGGTGCATGAAAACTCCTGGTCTCACCAAGATGTTTCTACTTCACTGGGTAAACCTTTTTATTTTTTTATTTTTGACCATTTCTTCTCTAGGCATCCTCTTTAGCCCTCATCTCTACTTCTCCCCCTGTCTCCTCTCCTCACTTGTTCTCTTCTCTCTATTCTTTATGCATCTCTCTTCCCTATCCTTCTTTCTCTCCTCTTTCTCTCCTCCTCATCTCTCCTTCTCTTCCATCTCGTTCCTTCATCTATTATCTCCTTTTTCTTCCTTCTCTCTTCTCCTTCCTCTCTTTTCTTTTCCTCTCCTCTCATCTCTCTTTCCACCTGGAGTAACAGCCTTGATATTAAGCCCTATGGTTTCTAAAAGGCCTACCAATTTTAAACTAATTAAGTGAAGTCACAGAAATGGAATATTTTGGAAATGTTAGTGAAAGCTTTTTGAAATGTTGTTGTTGTTTGTAAATGTCTGTTAGGAACCATGTGCATATTAATGACCAATTCCTGAGGCTATTATTTTAATGATTTATCAATACATAAATTTTGCATTTGAATTTAACGATTCACTGAATTGAAACTGAATTGACGCAACCACTGTCTTCAAATTATGATTCTCTTCTTTTAGAAATTGGCCAGCATGTGTTTAGCATCATTCTTGCAGCTGATGACATCCGGAGGATTGCAGTTGATTGTCTTCCAGAGACTGTGGATGATTTAAAGACTTTACACTAAAAGCAAACGCTCAACCTAGCAGGTAATATAGTTGTCAGTTTAGTGACCCAGAATTCAACAATGAATTCTGCAGCAACAACATATCTGAGCTACCATCGGAGAAGCTAAGCTTGAGAATTCTGAAGAACCGTCCATCTCACCTCCCTCTGCATCCTCCTGGACACTTGTGGTTTCAGAGCAGCCGTTGGGTCATCCAGTTGAGTCTCCATCAACCAGTGCGTGCAAACACTGGCATCACCATTTATCATACCATCTTGCTACGATGTTGAACTGAAGCTCAGGAAAGGGGGCGAAGACTTATACAAAGACAGTTCCCCTGCTGACAGTGGCTCTGCAATGAAAAGCAACATACTTGATGGTAGGGAGAGTATTATGTATGAATTGAATGGATATCCAACGGCAAAGGAACAAATTGAAGATATTTGTAAAGCCCTGGTTGAAAAAGCATCCCGGGGTTGGTTCTTTGGATGGATGGCAAAGCTGGAAGTTTGCCTTCAGTTTTTAAGATAGTTGCTTGGGCTTACAGTCAATCAAAGGGTCATCAGGTCAGGCAACAGAACCAACAAAATGAAGAGAGCAAAAGTGGTCAGAGATCAATTTCCTGCCGAGAAGTTCCTCAGGACAGACTCCGAACAACCTTGAAGATGAAAAGAGAAAAAAGCTCTGGGGAAGAGGGAGATGCAGAAAAAGAGGGGAGAAAGCTGGAAACTGATTGATGCATTGATGGGGAGCACCTTTGCCTTGGGAGAAGGAAGATTGTTGAGATGAGTCTCAGTATCTAGAAGTTGCAGATAGATGGCCAGCACTGCTTTCGAAAAAGACAGGTAATTTCAGTAAAGTGATATTTTCACAATATTTTAAAATGTTTTCATTTCATTGTTTGAATGTAAAATGTACACTAGCCTTTACATGAGTTGTTGTGCATAAAACAGCCTCCTCACCTATCCTCCCGGAATCCAGAGTGAGGGCGGCTACTGTGTGCTATCCAAGCACAGCCATACCAGCCTCTGTGGAATAGTCTGCCCATGCCTTCTCGTGAATATTTAGCGCTTGCAGACTGTTTCAGTATGGGTCTCTTTGATGTCTTATTTGGGTATGTCTGTTGGCCTTATTCACACTTATAACATCATTGTGTTTCAGGGGATGGATGGGATTAAAGGAGTTTCTGGTCTCTTTACAGGTGCTGCAAGTTCATGCACCTGGTTGCTTGATCTCACCAGTCTTTCTTATGGACTTGACAAGTATTCCTCAACATTGCTGGACTTCTACCCAGAGTGTGGGCCAGTAGCAATGCCATACTCCACAGTCTCTGATGTTCAAAGGCCAATGTTAGTCTGATCTTAATTGACTATATTGTTGCTTCTCATCAACTGATGACATGCATGATCCATCTTCAGGTCTTAATTACCCAGGTGGGACACAGTTTGTCTTCCATTACTGTTGCTCTGTGTGCCAGACTTTAACCAGAAGAAGGGAAGAGCTCTTGACGTTGGCAGACTGCCTCACTACCTGAGAGAGACCCTCAACTTCTTCAAAAGTTTGTGAGTGTCATAACTATACTGCTGTACATATTTAGCACTAGAAGCCACATGAACTTTTACTATGATTTTTGTTTGTTATGTGAAATAATAAAGGGGTTGTAGCTACAAGGTTATTTCACTCAATTCTCAACAACAAACTCAATTCTTGATAATCTAGTATACATCCATGAATTTTCAGTTAACACACACTATATACTCAGTGCGTTAATCGTACCTAGAATGAATGATGCGTTGGTATGACATTCTGAACCAGCCTCTGAGTGGCTGACAAAGGACCGAACCCATCATGGCAGCTATTAAAGACAAAAGCCAGAGTCAACGGGGCAGTCAGGGCAAAGTTTGCTGCAGGAGACAGAGAAAGGAGTACTTTTATTAATTTGAAAATAATTAGCATGCTAGAATCTTTTGTGTTGGATACCTGATTTTTGTCTCTTTTCACCTTCTGTTTCAGGCCTCTGATTCTGAGGAGGAAGTGGCAAAAAGGAGTTGATGTGGGCCTGCTCTTCATGACGAGCCAAGCTGATGATGGAGAACATGCTCTGAACATTCTAGATGTTGCGCTGTGATACGGAGGACAATTGTCATTCATCAGCTAAGAAACTGTACCTACGCCTTTGCTGTGCTAATTGGCCTCTTGTATAATCTCAACATTAACCTACAAAGGACTAGAAATATACCTTTGAGAGTGATGCAGAAAGAGTACTCATGGATGTTAGCAGGGCAGCATATTCATCAAAGTTCTTGCACTCAAAAACAAGCTTCTACAAAGCACTGATTTGGTGAGATCTTGTCAAGTAGTCCATGTTTGATTGTTTCTGGATAAGGAACGGGTGGAACCCTTTAGATGTTCACAATTTTTCAAATTGCAACTGTTAAAGCACTCGAACTTTATATAACTGTTATACTTGATTACATGTTGGTGTTATGAATTTATTCGGTGTTATGAATTCATGTGGTTTATGGATTTGCAAGCTTTGTGACCAAATACCATATTATTTAGGGAAAAAATGAATTTCCTTTCTAGTCCTCTGATCTTTTGAAAATAAGTGAATTTAGTTGGCCTGACAAATAATTTCCAATTTAAAAGTATTCATCAAACTAGAATTATTTAAATGAGGTCGACTTCCACTGAAAAAGTTACCTGGCTGCCTTGAAATTTTATGTTGGTTCAACTAGGTTTGTTGGAGCAACTGATGTTTCTTGTTTGAGAAACAAATGTGAGAAATACATGTTTGTTTGTTGGACATGTAATGTAATGTCATTTCAACTAGGCATTTAGTTCAAACAACTAAATGTCACTTGTTAGTAGTACAAAAATTATATTGACTAAGCTTAAAATATCAAGGTTGATCTAACTTCTTTTTGTAACTTTCATATTAGTCATTTAAACTTTTATTATTATGATCTTAGCAACTTACATTACAAAGAATGTAAAGAACTATGCATTTTGAGTTGGCTATTTAAAATTTTAAAGGCTGCTGGAATTTTTATTTTTTTTAAGTTGAGCCAACAAATCATTTACAATGATGTGATGAAATAAAAACCACAGTAAACAGTAAAATCAAACACTTGCTTTAAAGAAGTGTCACTAAGTGTTGAGCATTAACAGCGTCCTTTTGTTTTATCTGCACCAACGTTACAAAACAGATGATGAGACTAAAGCAATAATAGAATTTATAGCACAGAGTAACAGCAGGACACAGGCCAATAAAAAAGACAATAGAAGTTTAAAACAAGTGAATAATAACACAATATGACATATTACTTTGCTACTACTACTACAACTACTACTACTAGTAATAGTAATAATAATAATAATAATAATAATAATAAATTTATTTCTGACTTTGTCGGTTTTTTCCATCAAGAAGTTGTGTTGGGGTTGGAACTCTTACACCTAGTGATGACGTTCTCGTACTGCAGCACTGCGGACTCTGGTGTGGTAATGGCGTGTTAAGTGCTCCCTACAAAAGTTGATTGTCGAGCCCTGGATGGAGCCCGTCGGTATGGTGAATACATTTCCAACATTTTGTTGTTTGTGGCACTGGGGTCTTATTTCAGGCGATTTGAGATGTTTTATTTTAAGTTTAGGAGAGACATGCTAATGTCGCTCAGCTAGCGCTAGCTAAGATTAAGCCATTATAGCTAATTTACCTTATTATTTTAGTCTCATTGTGTGTTCTGATGTGAACCTTAGTATGTATTAATAATTATTTTTGTAACATGTTATTGTATCTATTTGTGTTCCAGTTTACAAAAAAGACATGAAAGGAAGTCGAGTAAAGCAATAGGAAGAGTCTACTGGGTCTTTTTATTTATTTATTAGCTATCTGTCAGTCGAACAGATAATAATAAAAATAACAATCAAAACACTGTTGCTGTTATTACAGCTCAGCTCAGGAGCTTTAGGTCCACATCTACCTAATTGGTGATTTAACTCAAGCAATATAGCACAAATTAATGAACATTATTTACCAACCAAAACACCAAGCAGTTCTTCCTTCAAAGAAACAATGGAATCAAATCAAGATGAACAACATGGATGGCCAGGAAAGTGAACACATCATGTCTAATTTCTTAGAATGGAGCCATGGATGTTTCACTTCACCTCTCTAACATCTGATCTGGTAGAAAGGAGCAGAAAAGCAACAGCCTTATATGGTCTTCAGCCTGCTCTAATGTTTGAGATGTATTCACTACACTTTATCCATGTAAACAACAACACACACTGATTAACAACTAAGAACATGTCTGTCCTTTTGTAGAGAAAAGGGGCAGAAATGAGAAGGAGCCGGGTGTTGGAAGAAGAAGAAGAAACGAAGGGGAGCGATGAACAATCATATTGCAACATTAATTGTTTTCTGTTTAGCTCAATATAAAAGCGAACATTATGATTACAAATCAATTCAGGATCAGTTTAGGAGAACATGGGGAGATATGAGGAGGACAGGACCGAGGTCCTGGGCACGAGGGGACACACATTGTCCCTCTGACTTTGACCAAGAGAACAAACGCGATCTCACAGTGTAGCCTTGAGGATGTGGTCTTCATTTTAAACTGCCAGGATACTGGTCTGCGTTTGATTCAGTTCATTTTTAGGCCCATTCTGCACCAAAACTCAGAGAGAGCAATGTGAGTCCAAACAGCAAACCTTACCTCCCCCAGGAAAGAGTGAGAGGAGTAAGAAGTCAATCTCATTTCTGTTATCAGGGTGATTTAATGATCATTTCTCCATTATCAGCTCAACATCTGCTTCCAACAGCACAGTGTCCAGGTGTTTACATATGCAAGGGTAAAGCAGCTGCTGTGACATCAACAACAATGCTTGACAAAGAGGATGTTGTGACACAGCTTCAAACTGCAACAAACACACTCACACAACCTAACATCTCTTAGAAATGCAGTTCCCAACATTTTCACAGATTTTCAGTAACAGTCATTATTCTGTGAGTTCCACATTATATCTGTTCTTCAGAGACAATCTTTCCTACCAGCAGTGAACAGACAAACACTCATCAAGTCCTTCATCCTACAGCTCCTGAAGAATCCATCAGTACCATGACTCACGACTGTTACTCACCTAAAAATAGAATAGAATAGAATATGCTTTATTAATCGCTAGGAGGTGCTGAGAAATTTGGGATGAAAAAATGGCTTATTTTCACTGTGCGTCCTCTGGTTCAATATTCAGCTGCTGGAAATTGGCAATTGTCAGGTTTTTGTTAAGTATATTAAAGGAAATCCATCTATGCTTCACCCCTCCTCACCCTTCAGTGCTTCACTTATCTGTGTATGTACTTCAATAGAGGAAACAGTGGTTGCTGTTTGCAGCACCATTTATGCCTTGGCCATTCTGCCTCTGCCTGTTGCTTGCATCTGAGGGATAATCACTCATATTTTACAAGCTTCCTGTGTTGGGAAGCTTAGAGGCACTGCTGGAGGTTTGTTTAAAGCAGTGGAAAGGCCCCGGATTCCATTAAAAAAACAAAGTGTGGTTGAAGTGTGGTTATTAAGGAAGGTGTTGTAGTCTATGACGAGGACGAGAAAAAACTCCCGTGAACATCAGGCCTGCAAAATAGGAAAAAAAAAAAGATGCACACCAATCCAAATGAAGGAATTAGAGGGATACGTCCAGTTGCGTACAGACCTTTCCTTGAACCTAGTCAACAATCTGCTGCTAGTCTGTGTAAAGGCCAAGTGCTGTACTTTTTGATGTAAGATGGGAAGGGCTAAATTTTTGAACTGAGTAGAATCGGCAAAAATAACTAATGGAAGGAGAAAAGGTGTGGTCAGACATGTCCTTGGTCTGTAACAAACCTGTTTACAATACACTAAAAAGTGATGCACACAGATGGTAGAAGTCATCAGTCATTTTTCTGCAGAGGCTCAGCTTTTTTGAATTCTGTTATTGAAGAGAATAAAGCTCTATGGATTCAACTACTCTGGTCTCAGTGCTTAAAAGATGTGCCTCTTTTGAAAGAAGAGTTGAACACTTGAATGAAGAGAGTAAAAAGAGTAAAGGTGTGGGGACTCTCAGCCAGAACTTGGACTCAGTAACTGGCCCTTGGCTGAGTCCACAGCCTGGCCTGAAAAATCCCATCAAAGGAAACAGCAAGGGCGACAAGGACTGGGCTTTATCCTGCCCCGCATCAGAGCATTATCATTAACAGGAGTCTTAACAGAAAATGTTTGGTTTGCACTTAGCAGTAACATCACACACCTCTTATACAGATTGGAAATGATCAGTAAACCATGAGATCAGGCTGAGATCTCAAGTACAAACTAGCACAAACCATAATGTCTGGCAGACAAGTAGAGGCAACCAAAGGGAAGTGATGTGGACTTTCCTGTAGTTTCCTCTTGTCCTTGTAACGGCAATGCTCCTCCCTTCCTTGTCAATCATTGTGCAGAGAAATATCTGAGTGCTTCTTTCTTCCTAAATCATGAGCAAGTCCTGTCCAGTCCAACTGTTCTCTGCTCTGTTTGACTTCTGAACTTTTCATCTCTGGCCTGTGTGTCCACTTGCAGCCTGTGACATCCAGAACTGTAGAAGATATTCTGATACATCAAAGGCATCAAAGGACAAGCACACACACACACACACACACACACACACACAACAGATAGATAGATGAATAGATAGATAGATGACACTTCACAACATCAACGAGCAGAATGGAAACATCAAAGGACAAAACCACTCACACACACACATACTAGTGCCTGACCTTCTCAACTAATAGTCAAAGATCTCAGGGAGGTGCTGAAAAAGCTATGCATTGCCGTGACATACTACCATACAAAGGGCATTTATCATGGGGTATTGTAAAGCCACATACAGGCGAGAGCACAAACTGAATCAGCCAATCATCTCCTCTTTGAGAAATTGAATCTACAAACTCTGCTCTGTCTAGAAGCATGTGGAGCGCACTCCTAACACAAACTCAGTCAGCCTATTGTCTATGCAGTTTGAATACTTCCCAGATAAAAATACACATCTCGACATATAAATTGCTCACTAAACACTTCATCTTTACTAGAATAACCACCTACCTGTAACTTTCCTTATTCAATATTCTCAACAGACCCTGACCTGACCCATTTCCTCTCACGTCTCTACTCTGACCAAACTCTTGCATTTCACACACAAAACAAACACCCCATGAAGAGGGAGGAGCCACTCATGTTTAAAATCAAAATCGTGTTTGTCGCTGTTGCCTTTGATGTATCAACATTCTGCAACCTGTGTCACAGGCTGCGGTAAATGGACACACAGCCGAGACAAGTTCAGAAGTCAAACAGGAGCGAGACGATTTGGACTGGACAGGACTTGCTCATGATTTAGAAGAAAAAGAAGCACTCAGATATTTCTGCACAATTATTGACAAGGAAGGGAAGAAGACTACATATTTACAAGGACAGAGGGAAACTACAGGAAAGTCAGATCACCTCCAAGGTTTTTCAGTAAGTCAGTACATGTTATTAGTTCATGTCAGTAATCTGCTAGAAGTTAATTTTTTAAATATTTTGTCCAAATGATATGTTTGTGAGAATTAGGACAAGTAATCTATACCCTTGACTGCTGCAGATAATATTTTTATAGTTGTAAACTCTTAACTTTGTTTTAATTGTGATGCTCATGGTTTGTGTTAAGGAAAGGATTTCTAGGAGAAGTCATACTGTCTGCAACAAGATCGCTGCAAAGAATTCTAATGGAAATGATGGAGCATAAAATCCACAGTCCTGTCCTGTGGAAAAATTATTCAGAGTTGAAAAAGAAGCAAACATGAAGCTTCAACAGTCTGGAGTAGATCAAGTTCTATCTTCCAGGTATTTTAGTTAAAATTCTCCTCTTTGTGTTTCTACTACCCCTAATGTTTCCTTACCAAAGGCTGTGGTGGAGGTGAAACACAGAGAGGAGATTCTGCAAGACAAACATTGAAATGCTCTGCCTTTGACTCTCGGCTCTGATTCTTGTTTTCTGCTCCAGCTGGCTCATCTACAGGACTTGTCAGTAAGTCCCTGGTTGTTGAAGGATATAATTATTAAACAGTGAAACTATTTCCTTATGAAATGGTGCATTCATTCTTTGAAATGTTTCCCTTTCTTCACATTTCCTTGTCTTTGATGATGGTCACTAAACAAATCTTGGCTATTGAAATTCCAGCCTCAGTCAGTGTAAGAGGCTGATATGTTTTAAGGTTTATAGACTGAAAAGGTTCTGAGAAGTTCTTGAAAATGGATCCTAAATTTAACAGGAATTTAATTGTGTGCCTACTCCCAAATGCTATGCTGGGTCTATGTGGAGCAGCCTGTGATACATTATGTTTCTGTTTGTTTTCTATGAAACTGTGAATATTATTAATGACTGGATGAATACATTTAAAGAGAGATTTGTTTATTACAGATAGATGAGACCTTAATGCGTCTGCTAACTCTTGTTTAATGCACACACACTTTTAATTTCTCTAGTAGTTATAGTTTATGTGGGCAGCATCAGAGTAAAACAATGAAGAATGATCTAATGAGTCACAATTTGCTGTAAGTCCTATATTCTCCATGATGGTGTGTGTGTGTGTGTGTGTGTGTGATGGGAAGGATGAAGGAAGATTGTCACTGCGGCAGCTGTGAATTTTGTGTGTGACACATTACCACAAGGCCAGATTTGACTCTGTCATTTCCATTTCTGTTTCCAATCCTGTTCTCCACACAATGTACTTTATTTCTTCATGATGACTTTCTTGAACGTTTTTTGAGAGAGGAAAATTTCTTCTGTCATTTGCCTTTTTTCTGAAACTTGTTTTAAAGATTTTCTTGATTGACATTTCTTGCTGTAGTCGGAGAAAATGTGAACTGACCATCATTTATCCAGAAGTTTCTAGTAATGTGATCATTATTCTGCTTGGCCCTGTGACAGGAGGGTTGGTGAATTGATGTGACTTCGTCTGTGCTCTTTCCTGCTCATTTTAATGAAATATATATATTCCCTCTGTATTATTGGATTTGTAACTCAGCTTTACACAACACTATTGTTGTTTTACTGTGTTTTGTTCTTGCGTGTTGATCATCTGTCTGTGTTCGTCTCGCCACTCGCTCACTACAACCACATGCACTAAATCCCACTAAACTGCAGTAAACTGCATGGAAAAGCAAATCCATTATGTGTGAAACATAATGTGGCTGGATAGTGTTCAGAGAGCAGATTTTCTGAATGAATGAGAGTAATGAAGTTTATTAACAGCAGTGGAGGGGTGGGAGGTTGGGGTTTGTATCCAGTCCACTCTGTGGTTAGGTTTGGTGTTACAGCTGTTGCTGTTACACTGGCCTTTAACTTGCATCGACTAATACAAATGTACACACACATTTCATCAGAGACCAACTCTCAGAAATAAGTCCAGCAGTGGAACCATTATGGGCTCCACATGTGTGCTGAGAGAGACTGTACTGAGCTGTGGCTACTGTCAGCCTCTGAGGCTGCTCTGCTCTGTGCATGCACTGCTACCAGCACATGAAGACTGCTGTCAGCTCGGCTCCAGCTCCCATAATGCACTAACACAGGCAGAGGCAGGCAGAATGCTGTAACAGGAAGCAGCAAGGAGTCAAGCTTCGCCGTGAGGGCCTGAACCTCTCTGTCATGTCAGATGTTTTCACTTCACAGACCTTCCTGGCTCAGAGTCAGCATCAGACGGTTTTGCCTGTCGTAACATGCGGTGGCTGGAATTTCCTGCTCCAGGTATTTCCCTGAAAGTGGAAAACGCCAGGGCCTTGAAATGAGAAAAAGTGAAACGATCGCTTTGCCTTGAAATCCCAAAGAGAGAAAAGCGACGGCGGGATCCACGGTGTGTATCAGAAATGCGCTGACATCCTTAATCAACTGCAAGCTCGCGCTCTTCCCGACAAGCTCCGTGTCCAGCCAGTTCATTCAGAAAGAAAGCGCGCTTTGCAGATGAGGAAGCCGAGCGGAGGAAGAAATCCCGGTGACACTGCTGAAGTGAACACAGGGCTGGAACTCTGTCTCTCTTCTTCTCCACTGCTTTCACACGGACGTTAGCATTCCCGGAACTGGCTATCGAAGGTATCGTCTGTGATTACTCTGTCTCTTAGCTGAGTTTGTCTGTGTTATTCTGTCCTCTGCACCGTTAAACGTCATACTCAGGTGGATGATCTGATGGACACTTGTCTAATGTCCCATATTAGAATTATCCCGCATATTAAAGCTATGCAGTGTTCCACATTTTTGACCATATTATGGTTTAAATGCAGCAACTGTGCAAGTTTATTTTCCTTAAGACAGAAAAGATAGGCTAGATTAATGCAGGAAACAACATGAGTCAGACTCAGTATCTATCTTCATTCAACAGAAAAAATATATATTTTTCACTTTTGATATGATGGTACCATGAAATATATCTTTTCAGTCTAAAATCCTTCTAGTGTCTACAGGGCTGATTTAGTCCCATATATACAGTAGTGTTCAGTATATATCAGGAGGTCAAAGTGAAGATACAGTCAATTTGGTCTCATTGGATTACATCAGTTATCCTGTGTTTAAACAAAGTGTGACATGAATTTATTCCACTTAGTTCTGTCAGAGCCACTTTCAAAACATTCTTTTACTTTTTAATTCTTCCCTCCGGCTGCAGTGAAGACGTCTACCAGAAGAAGCAGTATTGACAGTATTTTACTGTCCCAGCACAGTAAAGTGTAAATGATGGACATTTATATTTAGCTTTTATTTCCTGTGCGAAATGAAAGAACAAGAACTTCACAGATACAAGAATGGCATTTGTCCCACCTGCTGTTTCCATGACAATGGAAATATAGTTTGGTGTCAGAAGTACGAATTTCTCAAAGACATGGGAAAAAAGAAGAACAAACATTCTCACCATAAAGAGTATTGCATCTGTACGCATGGTCTCTGGAGATCATCCACACACATTTCAGTTTTTTGTTTCTGTGTAAAAATAGCAGTACAGAGTTACTTGCAAGTCATTCTGATCATATTGTGTCTGAAATTTATTTAAATGGTACAGTCTGTAGTCTGTTTTCTAAGCTTAGGGATACATCACTTTGGATCACGTGGTTAATTTCATTCATGAACAGTTACAAACATCTGGCCAACTCTCTGGGTATAGGTGGATGTACAAAATGCAAGAATGGATTACATGTCAAGAAAGAGGTACACTTCATTCTAAAGAGTTGAACTTATTTTATTTTAAAATCTGTAATACATGGTAGTCCCGATCCTTGACACCACCCCGCCCCTCCAGACTTCATCCTTAATCATATTCATTATGTAGAAGATATTGATAACAGAAATGTGGCAGGAAAGATAAGATTTGTCTTCAGTGGCCTCTCATCTGTGAGCTCAAAGTCTGATGATGCATCAGAGAGGATCGTCTTTAACCTTGGAAGTTTATGCTGAAAGCTCACTGTAAACTTCGGGGATGACCCATTGTGACTGTAATCACGAATATAAACTCAAGATTTTCCTGGCCCTTTTGGATGAATATCCATTTAGAAAAAAAACAAACCTTTGCGTCTTCAGCAGTTCACCCATGGTTACTGATTTCTGGACTGACAGGTTACCGTGTTCCCACCTCCATTTCTTCTTTTGATCTGGTGATAAATTGCGTTATCAAGAGGTGGGCCATCCCATTTTCGCCTGCGGAGGCTTTGAGCTGCGTTTAATGCTGTTATTTGCATGTGTGCGATTCCGGTATTAGGCGGTTTCAAATACAGTTGACTGTTCGATATGGTTTACTCTACCGTTACTGCATACTACAGTATTCCTGGCCGCTGTGAACACGACGGTATACAGTAACATTAGATAAATGTGCAAAGCATTTGGCTAGGAGGACAGGTGGGCGAGTGGTTTCAAATACAGCGCTCTAGTTCGCCTTTTCACTCCGCTTATAGCGATCAACCGATCAGCTTCGATCGTGGTCTGAAAGCACTGGAAGGACCGTGTGGCACAGCTTTGCAGGGACGACGATGATGCTTGTGTTTAACCCCCGTCACACAGCAGACGTTCGAGTGAAAGACCCAGGCATCGTTCTTCCATGGCAGGGCAGCAGCTTTATTGTTTAACTCCGTTCTGTAGCTACATTTGACACAGGGTTATAACACGCTCTCTCTTTCTCTCTCCCTCCCTCACACGTGGCGCACACTCCTGCCGGGTTTCTTAAAGAAGGCACGCCACTACACCCTTAACGAGACTGCTGTGGCTCCAGCGGCAGAAAACAGCTTAATAGAATGCCAAACAAACTGAAACCGGCGAAGATGCAGCAAAATGCGTACTGAAGTGCAGTGAATCGTGCTTTAGGTCAAAATTGGTGCTGAAGTCACGAGAAATCACGTACATGTTAACGAGTCTGCTGGAGTTTCCCCCAGGGTGCATGTCGCTGTCGCTCAAGCGATAGCGGTGAGAGTAAGCTATAAGCTGTTGTGAAGCTAATTAACACTGGTTGTTGATATGTTGCTACAATAAGTTTTAACATGTTTTTCATGCGAGAAGAGTTCGTTTAGATCCCCAATAAAGTTTTCGGAAGTGAAGAGCACCTGTGGGCCCAGCCGATGGGGCGGCAGCCGCCAGGTGCTCGACTGCAGGCAGCCCAGCTGCTCACCTCTGTGAATATCCAGCCCAGGCTCTGTCTGTCACCCCTGGGTGAAAGCAAGCCGGATTAACTTACCCTGAGGTTTTTAGAAATTTAACGGCTGGCTAGTTAAATTCTTCTTGGAAGATAAATGTTGGTCTCATTGATGAAATTTAACAGCTGTGGCAGCCACACTGTTTGTTTGAATGTAAAGTGAAGCTACAGGTGTGTGCTACTGGACAAAGTGCACAGCGCTGCCTCTGGGAACAAGTATTTGAATGAGACAGATGTTCACATCATAGAACATGAGAACAATGTTAAGTTAGAGAGGCTACTGGAATCTCAGCACTATAAATAAATAAAAACATATTAGTTATCAAGCAAATGAGGTGTGGCGGTAATGAGCAGTTCAACAGTGAGACTGCTGTATCAAATATAGTCATTTGGTGGCGTGAGTGAATTAAACTTTTTACAGCAGCATGTTGCACTTCATAAAATGTCAATTTTTGGCAAAATGAAATATGAGTCCTGTAAGAGTGTGTAAGCTGAAAAAAAGAGAGATGCGTGATTGATTTTTCATTTTATTTATTTTTGGACATGTTTCTGAACATGTTTCCTTTTACAGGTCAGGAGGATTTAAACTTGGAGGATCTATTGCCCCCAGATGACTTGAATCTGCAAGTATTGTAAATTTTCCACACGAACCCAGCGTAGCATTATAAAACAATTACAAAGTAAACACTTTCACATTACAACCAAATTAAGCGCTTGCATGTATTTATAATGACTGTGTTTTGTTCTTTTAAACACAAATTGCTTTAAGAATCATTTGTTGAGGCATGGGTTTCATTCTTTAATAAATCTGAGAAGGACTGACTTCTCGATTACAGTGTGATTTGCTGCTGATTTTCCTGAGCCTTGCAGTCTTAAACAATATTTTACTCGTTTGAGATGTCATTTGAAAAATAAGGGGAAACTCTTAAGTGTCCTTTTAAATTGTGTGCATTCAAGTCCAATGTGTATTCTCTACCTTTACAGCACATAAAAGTCGACACCATAGTAATTGTGGATTTACCACAGATTAAGAGCTGACCTGATTTCTGATTATAGTCCACCAATTTCTACCAGTAGAACATACAAAAACTAATCCTATAAGTGATATCCCTCAAAAGTGATTGTGATGAAGATAATAGAAAGAATGGAGACTCAGTTGAAGGCATGAACACATACATCTTATTCTCTACGAATGCAGACAATTTTGCATGTGTCTCAAGAAAACAGCTACACAGGAAATGATGAATGAGCTCTATGAAAGTGGGCGTTTTGGCAGGAGAGTTCACTAGTGATTCCATTGAAAATGTGTTAAGGAATGCATTATCATAAAGCTTGACAGCGCTGTTTTAAATCTTTTGACAGAAACACTACGGAAACAAATCCTCTTTACTTACTTTCAAAAGACAGGTCCTTTTTGGCACTGACCATAAGAGATTCATTGTATTTCAGAGATAATTTCCCTGTCATTGAATAAGTGAATTACAATTTTAGGCAGCTGGTGACAAGAAGAAAACACTTTGTTTATGTGCCAATTCTGGAGTGTTTTTAACCGAGAGTTATTACAAAGGAATGATATTGTTAGTTGAACCTTTTTTAACTGCTTGATTTGGTCATTTTTAAGTCTCATATCATTGGCGGCTCCTTCTTCAAGAGAGAAAACCCACTGCTGTCCAGAAAGCTATTTCTCTTTGCACTTAGGCTATCTATAGGGTGACTTTGAAATCTGTAACCCTCTGGGTACATCTAGAAAAAAAAACAGAAAGTGTGTGTGCTGTATTGAGGTTAGCCAATCTGCCAGTGCGATTTACATCATCTTTATCATCAATATACCTTGCTTTGTGTTATTAATGCAGATATTGATGTAAAAAACATTTGAATATGAGAAATTCCTGAACCACTTTTAAAGACATGATACTATGGCTTCATGGACTGTTTATCCAGAGGTTAGGGGCTAAGCTGTCAGTGGAGACTGTTCTCTCTGTCTCTGCTGCTGATAACTTGGGGAGCTCATTCCCTGTTTGGTTCCAAGAATCTTTTAATGTAGAAAAATTTTGCAGATTTACATTTGTTGAGTGTGAAGATTTTCAGACAACTGAAGTGAAAAAAGTGGATTATTTTCTCTCAGGACAAAGTGTCCCATTAGGCTGATATTGTGGAAGCTTAGACAAAATGAAAACACCTACAATGTGTAAATAGTGTTAAAAAGGAACTGTATGTTTTTGAATGAGCTGAGTTACTTTAACACGGTAACTGGATTCCACCAGACTTTCTCCATAGAAGAAGAGCCTTTTGGAGGGAGTTGTGCCCAGTGAACTTAGATTTTGTGTCTGAAGAGTTAATTTCAAGTAAGTACTTTTGCTCTGGATATGACCAGATACTGCCATTCAGAACTTCCCATACTCATTCTCTGATAAGATGCTCCCAAGCCACAGACAATACCCCAGACATTCAAGAGTAAAGTGGTTCACTCACTACTGGAAATGGACACGAGAACTGGACTCTATTAAGACTGCTTCCTCTGATGATTGGTGAACTTGTCCCAGAGAGTGAAAATGCATCTATCCAATCAATCTAAATCTCTTCCCACAGACATCTGCTCTAGGCACTTTCCTGATTTCCAAGTGAGGCCAAAACACCATTTCCTGGGTACTATCCTTTACCTCGACCGTTGTTTTGGATACTTTGCTGGAGTGTGTTGGACAATCCAAGCTTTGAAAGAAAAGCATAGCTTTTTAAAAAGTTGTGCGGGATGTGAAGACAATTTCAAGAACATTTTGCTAACATTGGCCACAAAACATCAGATCGCTGTTGGCTTACCTGCTAGACATGCTGGCCAGCACTTTTCAAGCCACCAGTGGGAGTTGCCAATGTATCTGTGGTTTCCAACAGATATTCTGGATAGAGTCTGTATGAAACATGCAATTAAGATGAAATATAAAGGATGTTACATCCGTGTCTCTTGCTACCAATGTCCACTACATGGCACAAAGTACTCTGAGGGAATGTTTTGGCACCCGATTGTTGCTGCACAGGTGAACTACTTCCGATTTTGGTAAAATTCTAAAAGTACCTGATTGTGTGGCTGACAAGGCATCATTCACCACTGAATATTTTCATCCTGGTTACTTGGAGCACCTTAGATGCTATGAACAGACCAAAAAACCTTCCATAGATCTTCTAGTTCACTTTGAGACAGAGAACTGAATAAGCTACCACTGACCCCATATATGGTGCATGGGAAACTCCTAAATTCTCACCCAGGTAATTTCTCTTCTTGGTAATACTTTTATTTTTATATTTTGGCCATTTCTATTCTCTAGAGCATCCTCTTTAGCCCTCCTCACTACTTCTCCCCCTGTCCTCTCCTCCTCACCACCATTCTCTTCTCCTCCTTCTTCTTTATGCATCTCCTCTTCCTATCCTTCTTTTCTCTCTTCTCTCTCTCCTCCTCATCTCCTTCTCTTCCATCTCATTCCCTTCATCTATTATCTCCTGTCTTCCTTCTCTCTTCTCCCTTCCTCTCTTCTCTTTCCTCTCCCCTCTCATTTCCTCTTTCCACCAAGAATGGCCTTGTTATTAAGCCTATGGTTTCTAAAAGGCCTACCAAGTTACTAAACTAATTAAATGAAGTCACAGAAGCTGAATCTTTTGGAAATATTGAGTGAAAAAGCTTTGAAATGTTGTTGTTTGTAAATGTCTAACCCAGGAATTCATGTGCATAATGTATTAATTCCTGGGGCTAGAATGTCCTACAATTCATCAATACATTAATTTTGCATTTTGAATTTAACTGATTCCCTAGTTGAATTTGAATTGACACCTATACTGTCTTAAAAGTATGATGATCTTCTTCTAAGTAGCCAACATGTTGCTGCGCATCATTCTTGCAGCTGATGACATCCGGAGATTGCAGATTGATTGTCTTCCAGAGACTGTAGATGATTTAAAGACTTTACTAAAAAGCAAGCTCAACCCTGGCAGGTAATATAGTTGTCAGTTTGTTGACCAGAATTCAACAATGAATTCACTGGCAACAATGACATATCTGAGCTACCATCCCGGAGAAGCTAAGCATTTGATAATTTGAAGAACAAATCCATCACCTCTCTCATCCTCACTGGACACTTGTAGTTCCAGAGCAGCCAGACAGTGGGTCATCAGTTGAGTCTCCATCAGCCAGTCATTACCAAGCACTGGCATCACCATTTATCATACCATCCTTTGCTTACGATGTTGAAGTGAAGCTCAGGAAAGGGAATGAGACTTATGCAAAAGAGATGGTTCCCTGCTGACAGTGACTCCTGCGTGAACAGCAACCATGCACTGATAGAGTAGGGAGTATTATGTATGGGTGGAATGGATGTCCAGCGGCAAGATAAATTGAAGATGTTGCCCAAGCCCTGGGTGAAAGCATCCTGTTTGAGGACAGAGACCCCAGACACTGATAGTTGTGGCGGAAGTTTGCCCGCTGGGTTTAAGATAATGGTTGCCAGAGCTTACACAGTCAATCAAAGAGGTAATCAGATTGAACCAACAAGAACCAACAAAATAGAATAGAAACAAAGTGGTCAGAGAGATCAATTTCCTGCCAGCGAGAAGTTCCTCAAGGACAGACTTTCAAAGCAACCTGTAGAAAATTAAAAAAACTCTGAGAGAGAGAATGCAGAAAAGAAGAGAGACTGAAACGGTGAGAAGTGCATTGATGGGAGCACCTTTGCCTTGCGGAGGAGGAAGGAGATTATTGAGGATGAGTCTCCAGTATCTGAAGTTGCGGGTGAATGGCCAGCTTTTCTTTCAGAAAGGCAGAGTAATTTTGGTAAAGTGATAAATCTTCCCCAATATTTAAAATCATTTCATTGTTTTTTTTTTTTTTTTAGATCTACACCCATTTTCATGAGTTGTTGTGCATAAACTAGCCCCTCCCCTCCACTATATAAAGATTAAAGGCAAACAGAGGAGCTTGCTGCTAACTACTGTCCAAAAACTGCAACATACCAGCCCTCTGTGGAATAGTCACCCCAAGCAGCTTCTCGTGGAATGTTACAAGCAGCTGCAGATTGTTTCAATGTAGGTCTCTTCGATGTCTTATTTGGGTATATCTGTTATTATTCCTTACTTATAACATCTGACTGTTTTTCTAGGATGGATGGGATTAATGATGAGTTTCTTGTCAGTCTTTGCAGATTACTGCACAGATCATGCACCTGGACTTGGCGATCTCACTGATTTAACTTACATGGACTTGGTCATGTATTCCTCGATATTGCTGGACTTCTACAGAGTGTGGGCCAGTAGCAATGCCATGCTCCACCAGTCTCTGATGTTCCGTCAGTTAGTCTGATCTTAAGTGGCTAGCTTGACACATCCCATGAAGCAAACGTACATGCATCATTTCCATCTTCAGGTCTTAATTGCAGGTGGGACTGGAGTTCATCTTCCATTACTGTTGCTGTATGTTGTAGACTTCCAACCAGAAGATGAAACTTTCAGCGTTGCTTGGACTGCCTCACTACCTGGGAGGACCCATCCAACTTCTTCAAAATTTGCGGTGTGTCATAACTAGCATAACATATAATAGCTCACTAAGAAATACACATAGGCTTTTACTGAGATTGTATTTTGTTATGTGAAATATTAAAGGGGTTAGCTAGTTTATTTCCTCAATTCTCAACAAACTCAAATTCTTGATAATCTAGTACATCATGAATTTTTCAGTTAACACACTATTTACTCAGTGATGTCATACCTAGAATGGGCCAAAATAAGTTGGTATGACATTCTGAACACAACCCTCCTGAGTGGCTTTGACCCAAAGGATCAGAACCCATCATGGCAGCTAGACAAAGGAAGCAAAGCCCAGAGTCCAGCAGGTGAGTCAGGGCAAAGTTTGCTGCAGAGACAGAGACAGGAAAGTGCTTTTTATTAATTTAAGAAAATAATTAGTATCTCTTTTTATTCTGTTGGGTCTCTGATTGCGTCTTTTACACCCTCTGTTTTCAGGCCTATGAGTCTCAGGAGGAAGTGTAAAAGGAGTTGATGTGGGCCTGCTCTTCACCTGACGAGCCAAGCTGATGATGGGAGACATGCTGCAGACATTATGGAATGTTGCTGTGATACTGGGTGTCATAAATATAGACCGCCTTTGCTGTGCTAATTGGCCTCTGGCAATCTCAACATTGACTACAAAGGACTGAAATATACTTTTAAAATGATACAGAAGGTATCATGGATGTTGGCGGTGCATACATAATTTCATCCAAAGTTCTTTGCACTTTCAAACAAAAGCTTCTATGTGCATGGAATCAGTAGGGTTATGTCAAGTAGTCCATGTTTGAACACTATAAGGATAAAATTAGGTGGGACCCCTTAAAATGTTCACAATTTTTCAAAGTGCAACTATTAAAGCACCTCGAACTTTATAACTGTTATGCTGTTAGTTGCATGTATTTGTTGTTATAGATTTATTGATTATTGTAAATTGTATGGTTTTTATGGATTTATAGCTTTGTGACCAAATACATATTATTTCAGGAAAAAGTATTTCCTTTCAGTCCACTCAGTCTTTTGAAAATAAGTGATTTAATTGACTGACAAATAATTCCAATTTAAAAAGTATTCATCAAACCTGCAAATTGTTAGTGAAATTAAACTTCCACTGAAAAATTTACCTGGCTGCCTTGAAATTTATGTGGATTCAACTAATGGGTTTAATTCGAACATACTGATGTTTCCTTGTTTGAAACAATGTAATGTAATGTAATGCCATTTCAACTAGGCATTAGATTTAAACAACTTAAATGTCCTTGTTATTAGTACATAATTATATTATTTAAGCTTAAATGTCAAGTTGTTGATCTGTTTTGTAACTTTCATATTGATCATTTAAGCTTATTATTATGAAAGTCATGTAACTTACATTAAAAGTGTAAAGAACTAGACATTTTAGTTAGCTTACTTCAGCAAAATTTAAAGACCTTGAGGTTACTGTTTTTTTTTTTTTAAGTTGAGCCAACAAATCCATTTTACAATAGTGTGATGGAAATAAAAACCACAGTAAACACAGTACAGAATGGAAACACTTTGCCTTTAAAAGGTGTCACTAAGTATTGAAACATTGTTTTAAGCGTCCTTTTGTTTTATCTTGCTGCTGCGTTACAAAGTGAATGATGAGACTAAAACTGACCAATAAAATTCACAGCACAGAAGCTTACAGCAGGACACAGAGTAATAAAAAGGCAATAGAAGTTTAAACAAATTGAATAAACCGCACAATATGACATATTACTGCTACTACTACTAGCTTCTACTAATATAATGACAGCGCTAATAATGTATTGTTCTGACTGTCAGTTTTTCAATAAAAGTTAAGATGTGTTGTGGGGTTCAGCTCTACCTGGTGACGTTTTCTGCGTGCTGCAGCTTTTTCTGCCAGAGACTCTGAAGGTGTGTGTAGCGATGTTAAAAATTGCTCACCACCACTGGTGATTATCAAAACCCTGGAATGGAACGTCGGGGGTATAGTGAATGCATTTCTGATTTTGTTTATTTTGTAGCACAGATACTAGCTTCAGGGTAGTGTTGAGATATTTTATTTTAAGTTTAGGAAAACATGATAAACTCAACTCAGCCTTTAAAGCGCTAACCAGAAGCTAGATTAAGCCATTAGCTAATCAATTTTGTTGTTTGTAGCCTCATTGTGTGTTCTGATGTGAACTGCTTAGTATGTATTAATAATTATTGTTTGTAACATGTTGTGTATCCTTACATGTATTTCAGTTTACAAAAAGTACATAAGAAAGAGTCAGTAAAAGCAATAAGGAAAGTCTACTGGGTCTTTTGCTTTATTTGTTAGCTATCTGTCAGTCAGGCAGGAATAATAATAAAAATAACAATCAAAAAACACTGTTACTGTTGGCTACAACTCGAGCTCCAGAACTTTAGGTCCACATCTACCTGAAAGGTGGTGATTTAACTCAAACAGCCACATCAGCTTTGAAATTAATGAACATTATTCTGTAAAACGCAAGGCAGGTTCTTCCTTCCAAGAAAACAATGGAATCAGTCAAAGAGTGAACCTTGTGAATGTTGAAAGTAGACACATCATATCTAATTTCTTGGCAGGCAGGCCATGGATGAACATACCCTCTAACATCTGATCTGGTAGAAGGAGCGAAAGCAGCAGCCTTGTGGTCTTCAGCCTGCTCTAATGTTTGAGATGCTCATTACTACACTTTGGCATCCCCATGTGAAAGCAACAACACACTGATTAACCGTCATTTATGTCTGTCACTTTTTGTAGAAAAGAACAAATGAGAGCAGGTGTTAGAAAGAAATGTAGAGGCAGTGAACGATTATATTCTGACATTAATTATTTTTCTGTTTTAAGCTCAATATAAATAGAGACATTTATGATTACAAATCATTCAGGATCAGCTTTAGGAGAGCAGGGGAGATAACAGAGAGGACAGGACCGAGGTCTGGGCACGAGGGGACACACATTGTCCCTCTGACTTTGACCAAGAGAACAAACGCGATCTCACAGTGTAGCCTTGAGGATGTGGTCTTCATTTTAAACTGCCAGGATACTGGTCTGCGTTTGATTCAGTTCATTTTTAGGCCCATTCTGCACCAAAACTCAGAGAGAGCAATGTGAGTCCAAACAGCAAACCTTACCTCCCCCAGGAAAGAGTGAGAGGAGTAAGAAGTCAATCTCATTTCTGTTATCAGGGTGATTTAATGATCATTTCTCCATTATCAGCTCAACATCTGCTTCCAACAGCACAGTGTCCAGGTGTTTACATATGCAAGGGTAAAGCAGCTGCTGTGACATCAACAACAATGCTTGACAAAGAGGATGTTGTGACACAGCTTCAAACTGCAACAAACACACTCACACAACCTAACATCTCTTAGAAATGCAGTTCCCAACATTTTCACAGATTTTCAGTAACAGTCATTATTCTGTGAGTTCCACATTATATCTGTTCTTCAGAGACAATCTTTCCTACCAGCAGTGAACAGACAAACACTCATCAAGTCCTTCATCCTACAGCTCCTGAAGAATCCATCAGTACCATGACTCACGACTGTTACTCACCTAAAAATAGAATAGAATAGAATATGCTTTATTAATCGCTAGGAGGTGCTGAGAAATTTGGGATGAAAAAATGGCTTATTTTCACTGTGCGTCCTCTGGTTCAATATTCAGCTGCTGGAAATTGGCAATTGTCAGGTTTTTGTTAAGTATATTAAAGGAAATCCATCTATGCTTCACCCCTCCTCACCCTTCAGTGCTTCACTTATCTGTGTATGTACTTCAATAGAGGAAACAGTGGTTGCTGTTTGCAGCACCATTTATGCCTTGGCCATTCTGCCTCTGCCTGTTGCTTGCATCTGAGGGATAATCACTCATATTTTACAAGCTTCCTGTGTTGGGAAGCTTAGAGGCACTGCTGGAGGTTTGTTTAAAGCAGTGGAAAGGCCCCGGATTCCATTAAAAAAACAAAGTGTGGTTGAAGTGTGGTTATTAAGGAAGGTGTTGTAGTCTATGACGAGGACGAGAAAAAACTCCCGTGAACATCAGGCCTGCAAAATAGGAAAAAAAAAAAGATGCACACCAATCCAAATGAAGGAATTAGAGGGATACGTCCAGTTGCGTACAGACCTTTCCTTGAACCTAGTCAACAATCTGCTGCTAGTCTGTGTAAAGGCCAAGTGCTGTACTTTTTGATGTAAGATGGGAAGGGCTAAATTTTTGAACTGAGTAGAATCGGCAAAAATAACTAATGGAAGGAGAAAAGGTGTGGTCAGACATGTCCTTGGTCTGTAACAAACCTGTTTACAATACACTAAAAAGTGATGCACACAGATGGTAGAAG
Source organism: Toxotes chatareus (assembly GCA_016801885.1). Classification (NCBI taxonomy): domain Eukaryota; kingdom Metazoa; phylum Chordata; class Actinopteri; family Toxotidae; genus Toxotes; species Toxotes chatareus. The sequence goes on along the minus strand of JAFBJY010001262.1, from coordinate 23,035 downwards.
TCATCAGTCATTTTTCTGCAGAGGCTCAGCTTTTTTGAATTCTGTTATTGAAGAGAATAAAGCTCTATGGATTCAACTACTCTGGTCTCAGTGCTTAAAAGATGTGCCTCTTTTGAAAGAAGAGTTGAACACTTGAATGAAGAGAGTAAAAAGAGTAAAGGTGTGGGGACTCTCAGCCAGAACTTGGACTCAGTAACTGGCCCTTGGCTGAGTCCACAGCCTGGCCTGAAAAATCCCATCAAAGGAAACAGCAAGGGCGACAAGGACTGGGCTTTATCCTGCCCCGCATCAGAGCATTATCATTAACAGGAGTCTTAACAGAAAATGTTTGGTTTGCACTTAGCAGTAACATCACACACCTCTTATACAGATTGGAAATGATCAGTAAACCATGAGATCAGGCTGAGATCTCAAGTACAAACTAGCACAAACCATAATGTCTGGCAGACAAGTAGAGGCAACCAAAGGGAAGTGATGTGGACTTTCCTGTAGTTTCCTCTTGTCCTTGTAACGGCAATGCTCCTCCCTTCCTTGTCAATCATTGTGCAGAGAAATATCTGAGTGCTTCTTTCTTCCTAAATCATGAGCAAGTCCTGTCAGTCAACTTTCTCTGCTCTGTTTGACTTCTGAACTTGTCTCTGGCTGTGTGTCCACTTGCAGCCTGTGACATCCAGAACTGTAGAATGTTGATACATCAAAGGCATCAAAGGACAAGCACACACACACACACACACACACACACACACAACAGATAGATAGATGAATAGATAGATAGATGACACTTCACAACATCAACGAGCAGAATGGAAACATCAAAGGACAAAACCACTCACACACACACATACTAGTGCCTGACCTTCTCAACTAATAGTCAAAGATCTCAGGGAGGTGCTGAAAAAGCTATGCATTGCCGTGACATACTACCATACAAAGGGCATTTATCATGGGGTATTGTAAAGCCACATACAGGCGAGAGCACAAACTGAATCAGCCAATCATCTCCTCTTTGAGAAATTGAATCTACAAACTCTGCTCTGTCTAGAAGCATGTGGAGCGCACTCCTAACACAAACTCAGTCAGCCTATTGTCTATGCAGTTTGAATACTTCCCAGATAAAAATACACATCTCGACATATAAATTGCTCACTAAACACTTCATCTTTACTAGAATAACCACCTACCTGTAACTTTCCTTATTCAATATTCTCAACAGACCCTGACCTGACCCATTTCCTCTCACGTCTCTACTCTGACCAAACTCTTGCATTTCACACACAAAACAAACACCCCATGAAGAGGGAGGAGCCACTCATGTTTAAAATCAAAATCGTGTTTGTCGCTGTTGCCTTTGATGTATCAACATTCTGCAACCTGTGTCACAGGCTGCGGTAAATGGACACACAGCCGAGACAAGTTCAGAAGTCAAACAGGAGCGAGACGATTTGGACTGGACAGGACTTGCTCATGATTTAGAAGAAAAAGAAGCACTCAGATATTTCTGCACAATTATTGACAAGGAAGGGAAGAAGACTACATATTTACAAGGACAGAGGGAAACTACAGGAAAGTCAGATCACCTCCAAGGTTTTTCAGTAAGTCAGTACATGTTATTAGTTCATGTCAGTAATCTGCTAGAAGTTAATTTTTTAAATATTTTGTCCAAATGATATGTTTGTGAGAATTAGGACAAGTAATCTATACCCTTGACTGCTGCAGATAATATTTTTATAGTTGTAAACTCTTAACTTTGTTTTAATTGTGATGCTCATGGTTTGTGTTAAGGAAAGGATTTCTAGGAGAAGTCATACTGTCTGCAACAAGATCGCTGCAAAGAATTCTAATGGAAATGATGGAGCATAAAATCCACAGTCCTGTCCTGTGGAAAAATTATTCAGAGTTGAAAAAGAAGCAAACATGAAGCTTCAACAGTCTGGAGTAGATCAAGTTCTATCTTCCAGGTATTTTAGTTAAAATTCTCCTCTTTGTGTTTCTACTACCCCTAATGTTTCCTTACCAAAGGCTGTGGTGGAGGTGAAACACAGAGAGGAGATTCTGCAAGACAAACATTGAAATGCTCTGCCTTTGACTCTCGGCTCTGATTCTTGTTTTCTGCTCCAGCTGGCTCATCTACAGGACTTGTCAGTAAGTCCCTGGTTGTTGAAGGATATAATTATTAAACAGTGAAACTATTTCCTTATGAAATGGTGCATTCATTCTTTGAAATGTTTCCCTTTCTTCACATTTCCTTGTCTTTGATGATGGTCACTAAACAAATCTTGGCTATTGAAATTCCAGCCTCAGTCAGTGTAAGAGGCTGATATGTTTTAAGGTTTATAGACTGAAAAGGTTCTGAGAAGTTCTTGAAAATGGATCCTAAATTTAACAGGAATTTAATTGTGTGCCTACTCCCAAATGCTATGCTGGGTCTATGTGGAGCAGCCTGTGATACATTATGTTTCTGTTTGTTTTCTATGAAACTGTGAATATTATTAATGACTGGATGAATACATTTAAAGAGAGATTTGTTTATTACAGATAGATGAGACCTTAATGCGTCTGCTAACTCTTGTTTAATGCACACACACTTTTAATTTCTCTAGTAGTTATAGTTTATGTGGGCAGCATCAGAGTAAAACAATGAAGAATGATCTAATGAGTCACAATTTGCTGTAAGTCCTATATTCTCCATGATGGTGTGTGTGTGTGTGTGTGTGTGTGATGGGAAGGATGAAGGAAGATTGTCACTGCGGCAGCTGTGAATTTTGTGTGTGACACATTACCACAAGGCCAGATTTGACTCTGTCATTTCCATTTCTGTTTCCAATCCTGTTCTCCACACAATGTACTTTATTTCTTCATGATGACTTTCTTGAACGTTTTTTGAGAGAGGAAAATTTCTTCTGTCATTTGCCTTTTTTCTGAAACTTGTTTTAAAGATTTTCTTGATTGACATTTCTTGCTGTAGTCGGAGAAAATGTGAACTGACCATCATTTATCCAGAAGTTTCTAGTAATGTGATCATTATTCTGCTTGGCCCTGTGACAGGAGGGTTGGTGAATTGATGTGACTTCGTCTGTGCTCTTTCCTGCTCATTTTAATGAAATATATATATTCCCTCTGTATTATTGGATTTGTAACTCAGCTTTACACAACACTATTGTTGTTTTACTGTGTTTTGTTCTTGCGTGTTGATCATCTGTCTGTGTTCGTCTCGCCACTCGCTCACTACAACCACATGCACTAAATCCCACTAAACTGCAGTAAACTGCATGGAAAAGCAAATCCATTATGTGTGAAACATAATGTGGCTGGATAGTGTTCAGAGAGCAGATTTTCTGAATGAATGAGAGTAATGAAGTTTATTAACAGCAGTGGAGGGGTGGGAGGTTGGGGTTTGTATCCAGTCCACTCTGTGGTTAGGTTTGGTGTTACAGCTGTTGCTGTTACACTGGCCTTTAACTTGCATCGACTAATACAAATGTACACACACATTTCATCAGAGACCAACTCTCAGAAATAAGTCCAGCAGTGGAACCATTATGGGCTCCACATGTGTGCTGAGAGAGACTGTACTGAGCTGTGGCTACTGTCAGCCTCTGAGGCTGCTCTGCTCTGTGCATGCACTGCTACCAGCACATGAAGACTGCTGTCAGCTCGGCTCCAGCTCCCATAATGCACTAACACAGGCAGAGGCAGGCAGAATGCTGTAACAGGAAGCAGCAAGGAGTCAAGCTTCGCCGTGAGGGCCTGAACCTCTCTGTCATGTCAGATGTTTTCACTTCACAGACCTTCCTGGCTCAGAGTCAGCATCAGACGGTTTTGCCTGTCGTAACATGCGGTGGCTGGAATTTCCTGCTCCAGGTATTTCCCTGAAAGTGGAAAACGCCAGGGCCTTGAAATGAGAAAAAGTGAAACGATCGCTTTGCCTTGAAATCCCAAAGAGAGAAAAGCGACGGCGGGATCCACGGTGTGTATCAGAAATGCGCTGACATCCTTAATCAACTGCAAGCTCGCGCTCTTCCCGACAAGCTCCGTGTCCAGCCAGTTCATTCAGAAAGAAAGCGCGCTTTGCAGATGAGGAAGCCGAGCGGAGGAAGAAATCCCGGTGACACTGCTGAAGTGAACACAGGGCTGGAACTCTGTCTCTCTTCTTCTCCACTGCTTTCACACGGACGTTAGCATTCCCGGAACTGGCTATCGAAGGTATCGTCTGTGATTACTCTGTCTCTTAGCTGAGTTTGTCTGTGTTATTCTGTCCTCTGCACCGTTAAACGTCATACTCAGGTGGATGATCTGATGGACACTTGTCTAATGTCCCATATTAGAATTATCCCGCATATTAAAGCTATGCAGTGTTCCACATTTTTGACCATATTATGGTTTAAATGCAGCAACTGTGCAAGTTTATTTTCCTTAAGACAGAAAAGATAGGCTAGATTAATGCAGGAAACAACATGAGTCAGACTCAGTATCTATCTTCATTCAACAGAAAAAATATATATTTTTCACTTTTGATATGATGGTACCATGAAATATATCTTTTCAGTCTAAAATCCTTCTAGTGTCTACAGGGCTGATTTAGTCCCATATATACAGTAGTGTTCAGTATATATCAGGAGGTCAAAGTGAAGATACAGTCAATTTGGTCTCATTGGATTACATCAGTTATCCTGTGTTTAAACAAAGTGTGACATGAATTTATTCCACTTAGTTCTGTCAGAGCCACTTTCAAAACATTCTTTTACTTTTTAATTCTTCCCTCCGGCTGCAGTGAAGACGTCTACCAGAAGAAGCAGTATTGACAGTATTTTACTGTCCCAGCACAGTAAAGTGTAAATGATGGACATTTATATTTAGCTTTTATTTCCTGTGCGAAATGAAAGAACAAGAACTTCACAGATACAAGAATGGCATTTGTCCCACCTGCTGTTTCCATGACAATGGAAATATAGTTTGGTGTCAGAAGTACGAATTTCTCAAAGACATGGGAAAAAAGAAGAACAAACATTCTCACCATAAAGAGTATTGCATCTGTACGCATGGTCTCTGGAGATCATCCACACACATTTCAGTTTTTTGTTTCTGTGTAAAAATAGCAGTACAGAGTTACTTGCAAGTCATTCTGATCATATTGTGTCTGAAATTTATTTAAATGGTACAGTCTGTAGTCTGTTTTCTAAGCTTAGGGATACATCACTTTGGATCACGTGGTTAATTTCATTCATGAACAGTTACAAACATCTGGCCAACTCTCTGGGTATAGGTGGATGTACAAAATGCAAGAATGGATTACATGTCAAGAAAGAGGTACACTTCATTCTAAAGAGTTGAACTTATTTTATTTTAAAATCTGTAATACATGGTAGTCCCGATCCTTGACACCACCCCGCCCCTCCAGACTTCATCCTTAATCATATTCATTATGTAGAAGATATTGATAACAGAAATGTGGCAGGAAAGATAAGATTTGTCTTCAGTGGCCTCTCATCTGTGAGCTCAAAGTCTGATGATGCATCAGAGAGGATCGTCTTTAACCTTGGAAGTTTATGCTGAAAGCTCACTGTAAACTTCGGGGATGACCCATTGTGACTGTAATCACGAATATAAACTCAAGATTTTCCTGGCCCTTTTGGATGAATATCCATTTAGAAAAAAAACAAACCTTTGCGTCTTCAGCAGTTCACCCATGGTTACTGATTTCTGGACTGACAGGTTACCGTGTTCCCACCTCCATTTCTTCTTTTGATCTGGTGATAAATTGCGTTATCAAGAGGTGGGCCATCCCATTTTCGCCTGCGGAGGCTTTGAGCTGCGTTCTCTTCTTTATGTTGCCTTGATATTTGAGTTTCTAAACTTTAGTTTTACAGCGTCCAAATCCCCTTTGTCTTCAGTTCCCTCTCTCCCCCCACCCTCAACCTCAGATTCTGGTTCCTCCTTCCCCTGCTTTCCCAAAAGACTCTGGGCTCTTCCCCTTGGTGATTTTGTTTGGTTCTTTTTCCTTTTTTTATTTTAAAATACTTCCGTGTGTTGGTGTTTCCTTTTTTGTTTTTCCCCTCTTCTGGTTTGTCCCCCCCTGATGTGTTTTCACTTTTAAAAGTTCCTTTGTGTATTTAAGTCTCTTGTTCCTTCTTTCCCTCTTTTTCCCTCATGTTTTCCGGTTCCTGTTCATGTTTCGGTCAACATAATTGTTATTTTTCTTTGATGTACTCGTCCAAAAGGGTTGAGCGATCATTTAATCACCGGGAAAAAAACCCCATATTAGTCTGAAGTCACAGTGCGGGGGCCCCACCCCATTTTCTATCTTTGCCCATTCGATCGTAAAATAATATCAAACTGGTAAACTTATGTATTTATCTTGGGTTTTCTCAAAGGGTATACAAATTCAACCATGTAATATGCCCCTTTATTATTATTTTTACTAGGACTTGAAAACCAATGGGTGCGAAAGTGTTGAGAATCAGTGTGATTTTATTTTACCCAGACTTGTCCTTTAACTTCCTCATAAAAAAATTTCATTTCGTTTTTTCCCCCTTAATTGACAAAAATAAACACCCTTTCTCAGGGGGTTTTTTTTTAAAAAAGCTTTTTTTTCTAAAAAAGACTCTCCGCATTCTAAATGCGGTGGGCACGGCGGGAACAAGGAAAACAGTGTCTTTGTGTTAAATTTAATTTCTGGTGCCCACGGGGGGAAATCAGGGTAGTTTCTCTGAACGTCAGTTCATCCACATCAATGTGGCTAATTTTGTTGAAGACATCCTGTTAAAAAAATTTAGTTCCTTGGGGCCACTGATTCAACTGATAATAATCTAATAATGAAAACTCAAACAGCAGCGGTTTTTTATTTTCCCCTAATCGAGGGTTTCAAACTTTCCCTTGTATGATGTACGGGGCTGTGGACCTTTCATTTTTTTTCAAAAGAAAATGGTATGATTTTTTTTTTTTTGTAATTTTTAATTTTCTAAACTTTATCAGAAAACATTTTCAATGAAACACATATATTTACAGGATGTTCAGGTCCCCTGGACTTGGGGGTTTGTAATTGGAAATTTGAGTCCTTCCTTCACTCCATCCTCCCCGCAGAAAACCTGACAGTTTTGGGAAAAGTGGGTGCATTTGTAACGGGTTAGAATAGACAATTGGCAATCAGTATAAACAGTGCAGGTGAGTACAAAAAGGTTGAACCCGGGTCCCCGTGTGGTAGGCAAGCACTTAACCACAGGACCAGCGGGCAGACAGGGAATGGGGAGACTTGTGAGCAGGTAATCAGTCCAACGTTCTTAACAGGCCCCACGAGTTGGGGAAAGGAAAATGGCTCAAACTCACTGCTGGTGAAGCCTTGCTGGAAGGTGGTTGAATAAGGGCTTGGCGTGGATCCGGACCTTAGACAGAGTGGAGGAGCGGGCGACAGGGGGGGTGAGCCGGAGGGTGAGGCTGGTGCCAGGCCACAGGCAGGTGAGGAATGGAGAACAGGCAGGCGTACTGTAGTCAGGACAGAGGCTGGTGGATTGGGGCAGGGCGTGAAGAAAGGTCGGGGGCAGAGGGTCGATAACAGGTAAGCAGTCCGGGAAAAAGGGTGGAGAGTCGGCATGAGGCGAACAATCTGGTTCTGGTTAAATGGTGCTGATGTGTTGTCCAGACGGATGGTTCATTTTGACTGAGACTCAGCCCAACCTGTCACACTGCATATTTGGATAATGAAGAGACCACACACACACACACACACCATGCCTTTAAAGCCACACACACACACCCTGTCTGGCCAAAGCCTTGGGTTTACTTTCCTTTGACCAAACTGTGGCCAGATGATTTTTTCCATCTGAAGGTAAATGTCAGCAGTTTAATGATTTCTCGTCAACACCCCTGTTGTTACCTGGGATTTCTGACCTTTGACTTGTTTTGGTGTTTTTCAGTTTTTGTTGGCAGTTAAAGTGCACACACAATTTTGTGTGTGTTTGTGGTTTGTGTTGTGTTGCAGAAAAAAAAAATTTTGACTCCAAAAAGGGAGATCAGTGATTTTAAAAGTCCTTATGATGTGAAATTGTCAAATGTAATCAATGATTAAATGAAAAATTTCCCTCAAAAAAACGATGACCACTTTACTTTTGGTTAAAGTATTTTTTACTGATTACACTTGTGTACTTTTACTCAATAAAAAAAAAACGGTTTTTTAGATTGGTCAAAAAAAAACCAGTGGATCTCAGTCATCATCATCATCTATCATTTTGAAGAAATAAGTTCATTCAGTAGCGTTATTTCTTTTTTTTCATCTAGTGGACGAAACCCGCCCCGCTGCTTCTTGTTAAATTTCATTTCCTGCTTTGAGGAATCACTGTGGGGGGTTTGGAAAAAAACAAACGTGCCCCCTCGGGAAAAATCAATGAATAGGAACTGATTTTTGATAATAACCATTTTGGGGTTATCCCGGGAAAAACGAATGATAAATGAATGACATCTACTTTCCCCTATTTGCTGGGACAAAGATGATAAAAGAATGATGAAATTACCATGATCAAATTTTTTTTCTTTCTGGTGAAGAATGTTGAATATGGGGCTCCATTGGACAAATAGCTGTTTATCAAATGCTGGTGCCAATATTTTTTGATTTTTTTAACATTGGTTTAAAAAGAATCTCTCTAAGAAAATTTTGGGGGAAAAGGGGGTTTCCTTAAAGCATTTCCCCACCCCAAAAAACCCAAAAGCTGGGCCTTTTTTCATCTGTCTTTGATTTAACAAACTGACTATCTATTTTTTTTGAGTCTCATATTGGGGGGCCCCTCCCCTCCAGAATGCCCTTTTGCCCCCTTTTAAACCCACTAGTGGTTCAAAGCATCTTCAAACAGCTGGGACCCTCCTCTCCTCTTTTCTTTCTGGCCCCTCAGGCTGCTAGCTTTGGACTCTTCAACCCTTTACGGCCCTCCCTTGGGCTCTGATTTGTCCAAATAAAGCTGTTTGACAGTTTTTTTAAACACCATGTCAGTTCAGCTCTGGGAAAAAGTGAATCATTCTCAGTGTCCAGGAAAATGGGGCTTCATTTTTTTGTCTCTGTGTCTTCTGTGAGCCAGTGGGGGGTTTCTGTGGATGAAATACTGAAGGGTTTTTGGAACATCTGCAAATTATGGTACAATGTGCCCAAAAAACATCAAACAATGAACGATGCATCTAAACAATAAAACTTCTTTTTTCAATGTCAGTTTTTCAGAAAAGATTTTTTCTTGTCAGGTTGTGTTTTTTTAGTGTTAAAAAGTTAAAAGCTTTCAACAAAAATTTGCAATGAAACAACTGATGACCCATCACCTCAAGGATTTTTTTTCTATTTTTGGTTTTTTGATGGTTTTTGGCAAACAGCCCAAAAAGATCCTTTACTCGTTATGGCTGTGGATCATCTTTCTTCCTTTTCTCCTATGAAGGAATTTCAGCGGGTGTCTCTGCCCCCGAAGTGAACTCCTAAAAGGAGAATGAAAAGGGGAAAAGGGAAAGATGGGTCCCTCTCTCTGCCAGGATATTTAGGATTTTTTTCCTTGTAAACCCGTTCTCTCGGGGGGAAAAAGGCCCCAGTACAGGGAACACACTTTAAACTGGATCTGAACCAAAAAGTGATGCCTGTCTAACCCATTGGCTCTCAGTCAAAAAGGGTTTTAAAACCAGGTAAATAGGAAACTTTCGGGGGTTTTTACATGATAAAACAATGGAAACCACTGGGAGGGAGTCAGCGAAATAACGGAGGGCTCATTCAGGACGAGCCCAAACACAGGGGAAAGTACAGCTCAAGTCATTAGCTCAGACGGGGAAGGCTTTTAATGTGTTCAGATTCAGAGCTTAAATAAAACCCTCTTTTTCAACTTTTCCTGATACTGGATGGAGGGGAAAGTCACTTTCAGACTTTTCGTTTTTTTAACAAAGTCTTGGAAATTATCGAGGAAGAAGCATAATAACTCTAAAAACCCCTCTGATCAACCCAACAAATTCACTTGGGGGGTTCACACTTTTCATGTGAACCTTTGGGGAACCCATCACACGGGTTTCCCTAGCAGGTAAAAAGTACCCTGAGCTGCAGCATGTGGACAGAGGGGGGAATTTTCTGTCCCCCCCAAAAGTGAGTCCAGTAGGCAGGGCTAGTGCAGGAGGCTGGACTTGGGATCTGGGAAAAAAGGGGGTAGGAGGGAAATAAGAGAGATGAAGAGATGTTTGCAACTGTGATTTCATCAATTTATAAAAAAAAAATGGAACCATGTGAAAAATAAAAAGTGAAAACAGTGTTGTTTTTGCTGTAGAGAACCGTCCTTCCCCTCTTTCCTTTTGCGACTGAGAGCTTTTAATCTTCATTCGTCCATTTTTTTAGTTGAAAATCTCCAAAACAGGTTAAAAAAAAGTAGCAACTTCTAAAAACCAAATTTTTTTTAAATAATTGTCTTACCGTTTTAAATAATAGTGTGAACCCTGGGCTAATTATTATAAAAATTTAGGAAAATTCTATCACCTGGGGCCCTTTTCTACTTAACAGGGTTTCAACGATTATTAAAATGAATGTTTACACCTCCCTCTATCTTTATTTGTGTCATTCCTACCCTTCCTTTTAATTTTATGCCCAGTTGGCCATTAAGAAGTAACCCCAAAAATTCTTTTGCCAAAAACTTATTCTAGACATCCCCAGGGAGTATGTTTTGAGTGGGGAAAAAACTTTTATTTGTGGGGCATCTATCAAATCATAGAGTGGGGCCCCCCCAGGGTCTAAAGATCTCACTTTCTCTCAGTCAACAACCCCAAATTCCCCCCATTAGCGCACTGACTCCCAAAGGTTTCTGGAGGAAAACCCTTGGGCGAAATGAATAAAAGGGAAAAAAGGCTCTTTGAAAGCTTTTGTTTTTCTATCCTTTACAGTGGAAAAAAAATTGTTTGGTAAGTTCCATTTACACTTTTCTTGTTGGACAGTGAAAAAAAAATAATTTTCTTCTGTAATTTCTCCCGCAGCTGGAGGAAGAATAAAAGTAAAGCGTTCATGGCTCTGACAGAACTAAGTGGAATAAAACTGCTTTTTTCCGCTTTTTTGAAAAAAAGGCTTTTCAATGGACCAACTAGACTGTCTTCCTTTTACCTCGCATACTGGAAAACCCATATATGGGACTAATCAGCTCCTGTAATACCTAGAAAAATTTTTAATAAAAAAAAGATTATTTTATAAAACCCTCATATTCAAAAGTGGAAAAAATGCAAATTTTTTTCACACAAAAAATTTTTTTTAAAGTAATTTTTTTAATGGTTCTTACCTTTTGTCCTCAGCTCATGTTTTAAATTAAAAACAGATCTTCAGTCTGACTCATTTGTTTCCTGGTTAATCAGCTCATCTTCTGTTTTAAGGAAAATAAAGCCCCATGTATTTATTACACATGGTCGTTCATGAACATCACCGCTTTATGAGAAAAATACCCCCTCTGGACATTGGGCAGTGTCCCCCTGTGACTTCCCCCTGAGTATGAATTTAACATGCAGAGCAAAAATCTTTTAGAAAAAACTCTTTTCTAAAAAATCCCTCAAAAAAACACTTTGTTTGCTTCCTCCCCCATTCCTCCCCCTTTCGGCTTCCCCCCATTGAAAATCCGTTTGGGCTGAAAAAAATGGTTGATATGTCAGATTATCCTGCTGTCAGTCCTGACCAGAAACACTGCTTTGTACAAAATCTTCTTCCTCTCTGGATCGTTCGGTGGGGGCCTAATGTCCTTAAAGCGAGAAAACAGGACAAGTCTCAGCTCTGTTTCATCACACTTCCCTGGGGTTTCTTCCTCCCCTCGGCCTTTTTGGGCCCCTCTTCTGGAAAAGAACCGCTGGACGGGCTTCGTCAGGAAAACCGGGCCCCCTGATTAAAGGGCACCATGCTTTCTTCTGGATACCCTGTGGGTCCCCCTTCCCTTTTTTCTTTGGTTTCAAGGAAAGGGTCTTTCCTCTTTTTCCGAAAACCCTACCTGCAAAAGGGCTGCGCTCCTCTGACTTTCTGCTTCCTGTTGCAGACTCTTTTTCTCTAAATGGTTTGTGATGAGTGGGCTGAGCCGGCTGACGCGTCTTCATGTGGTAGCAGTGTGACACAGAGGCAGAGCAGCCCCAGGGCATGGTCAGCCCCCGGGTTCAGTACCTTTCCCCCTCAGCACAGTTAAAAGTGTGCAAAAAATGTGGGCCTGTTGGACTTTCACTGCTGGACTTATTTCAGGCGTTCTCCTGATGAAATTTTGTGGGACATTTTTTTGGCCTTAATTGCTTGTGTGTTTTTTAAATGGGTGTAAATCCAAACCCAACCCAGGTGGACTCGGATCCAAAACGTCTCCCACCTCCCTTTTAATAAAAATTCATTACCTCATTCATTCAGAAAATCTGTTTCCCCTAACATCATCCCCCACATTATGTTTCCATAATGGTTTCTTTTTCCCCCTTTACTACAGTTTTTTTTGTGTATTGCTTGTAGTGGCGAGGGGTAGAGAAGTACGGGAAAATGGATCAACGTTTAACAAAAAAAACAGGTGTACAATGACAGTGTTGTGGTAAGCGATTACAATCCTATCTAATACAGAGAGGAATAAAACTTCATTTGAGCAGTGAAAAAACGGAACTAATTTTCATTTGAACTCCTCCTGTCCGTCACAGAATAATATAAATTACTATAGAAACCTGGATAAATGATGGAACGTTTCTTTTTTCCCCGCCCCGAAAAGGGTTTTTTCTTAAATCATAAAATCTTTAAAAGTTTTGGAAAAAAAAAAGGGAAAAAATGAAAAAAAATTTTCTCTTCTCTTTAAAAAATTTTAAAGGTCATCTGAAGAAAAAAAAATTTACACATTTGTGTGAATTGAACAAACACAAGCCGGGAAATGCAGAGAAAAACTGGCTCTTTCCCAATTTGGCCCAAATAATAAAATTCTCACTCTGCTAGAACTTTCCTTCTCCTTTTTTTTTCTCAAGATTCAACACACACACACACACACACACACACCCCATACCTGTAAACCCAAAACCTCTTTAAGTCCTCCATCAATTCATCCCATCACAGACCTGACCAAAATTCATTGATGGAACCCCCAAAATTACACACCCTCCCCATTTTTGGTGTATAATCCATCTTTTTCCATTAAATTTCTTTAGAAAGGTCTTTTTTGCAGACAAAAAAACCTAAAAATCCTTTCCTTTAAACCCGGCATCAAAAAAACAAAGTTAAAGTTACAATGAATATCTCCGTCTATCGCTTAAAAAAAAAAAAAAACTCAATTTGTCCGAATAAAAGCACAAATAAACCACTGGGCTTATGGGTTGATTATTTGCCCCAATTTCAAAAACATCATTTGGAAAAACATTTCAAAACTTAACTTCTAAACTAGACACTAGCAGACCAACGTATTACCTGAAAACCCTTTGGGAAATTTCTGGTTTCCTGTATTTCCTCTTGTCCTTTTCACAGTATCCCCCCTTCCTTGTCAATAATTGGAAAATTCAGGGTTTTTTTCCTAAATCATGAGAAAGCCCTGTAGTCAACTGTTTTCCCCTCCTGTTTGACCGTTGTCCCCGGTTTCCACTTACTGCAGCCTGTGACATCAACGAAAATTTGATACATCAAAGGCATCAAGGACAAACACACCCCTCAGCATATGCAGATAGTGTTAATTAGATTTTCTAGAATGATTTTTAAAACTTTGGCATTGAAAAGTAGTTCGGTATCGATCGTTTCCCCCTGCCTGATGTGTTTGATCCCCCAAATGCTGCAAAAAGGCTCTGACCTGCTGATGCATGGCCCCCCAGACCTCTGAGGTGTCCTGTGTAACTTTTTTGTTTAATGTGTTTTTTAAAAAGTTGATTTTACAAAATAAAAGCTGTGATCATCGAAACCAACCCAAGATTTTAAGTCGGGGAAAAGAAAAAAGCATCAACAGAAATGTCTCCAAATACTCCTCAAGCTCAGTGCCCTTCCTCAGAACTAAATCAATTCACTAATTAATCACAGACATTTTTTTTTGGGGGTTTTTAAAAAGATGCCATACACTCATTGATTCATTCATGGGGGTTTTATTAAAAAAGATACTTGTAATAAAGGGAAGGAGTGTCTCCGTGTCTTTGTGTTTAGTGTCGGGGAAGGTTTTAAACTATCAGGTGGTTACGTTCCCAGCTCCCCAAAGACCTGATCAGTTTTTTCTACTGATTTTCAGATGAAGTCAAGGGGCACTATGATCCTGCGGCTTCTGTCACAAAAGCCATTCCCAAACATTTAAATTCCTCTAGAGCCGATACAACAGTCTAGGCATCTTACACTTGAGTAATTACTAAAGGGCAGAGAGAAAAAAACCTCCTTTCTTACCCCCTGCCCTCTTTTTGTTTCAAATGACTTTGAATAAAAATTTATTTTTTCCAGCTATTTAACTACAAAAAACTTGCATCGTAAATAAAATTCACACAAAATTTCATCAGAGCCAGCTCTGAAATAAATCACAGGGAACAGCCCAACAGGCTCCACATTTTTCCCTCTACTACTGTGCTGAGGGAGCTGTACTGGCTTGCTGCCATCACCTCTGGGCTTCTGCTTTTGTGTCACACCCCTCTGTCAAAAGCTGCTTCAGCCCCTGCTCCTCACCCAAACTTCATTTAGACAAACAGGCTCTGCTGTGGAAGCAGCAAAAGTCAAAAGAGCGCCCTCTCTTTTTGTCAGGTCTTTCGGGAAGGACGTCCCACAGACCTTCCCCCAGTCACTCAGACGGACCAATAAACATCCAGGACAATTTTCCCCTCTCACCCCGGTTTTTCCCCCAGTGGAAAACCCAGGCAGAAAGAAAAGTGGATTTTTCCTTAAAACCCAAGGGAAAGCGACGGCGGGGACCCACGGTGTGTAAAGAAAAAACATGGTGCCCTTTAATCAGCTAAACCCCTCTTCCACAAACTCCGTGCCCAGCGGTTCATTTCCAGAGAAAGCGCGCAGATGAAGCCGAGCGGAGGAAAAACCCCGTGTGAACGCTCATGAACCAAGGCTGGAGACTCTGTCCTCTTCTTCCGCCTTTTAAGAGGGGCCCCCTAGGGGTTTATCCAAAGAGACTTTTCTGTAGGTCCTCTTCTCTTGCCAGCAGTTTTCTGTGTTATTCTGTCTCCCCCTTAAACTTCCCAGGTGGACGTCACATGGACTTTTTGTCAGAAAAAAAAAAGTTCTTTATCACATATTAAAACTGTGTGATGTTACTGACACTGAATTGTTTTTAAATACATGTGTAATTTTTTTTCCTTAAGCCCCAAAAATAGCTGATTTGAAACAACAGGTTGCTAAAGTATCTGTCTTTAAAATTTCCCAAAAACATGAGCTGAGGAAAAAAATAAAAGGACGCTCATGGAAAAACATATTTTCACTTTTGATATATGTTTATAAAAATTTTGTTTTTTCATCAAAAATCCTTCTGGTAGCTACGGGACTATTAGTCCCATATAACAGTGGTGTTCCCGTATATGTCAGAGGTCAAAGTGAAGACAGTCTAGTTGGTCTTTGGATAAAACCAGTTATCTGTTAAACAAAAACGTGACGAATTTATTCCATAGTTCTGTCAGAGCCCTGAAGCTGTTTCTTTTTTTTCTTCCCCCCACTGCGTGAGCTCTAAAAAACATTATTTTTATTTTTCTGTAACAGTAAAATGTAAATGATGGTTTTTCTCACCCTTTTTTTCCTTCGGATAGAAGAACAAGAACTTCGATATAAAAATGCCCCTTTTCCCCCTCTGTTTCCCTTGATGGGGAAAAATGTTTGGTGTCAGAAAATATGGAGGCCCTAAAGGGACATGAAACAAAATTTCTCACCAGAAAGTACGCATTTTGCATGTCTCTGGGAGCTCATCCCTGCATTTGGTTTTTTGTTTCTTTTGAAAATGACAGTACAAAAATTATTTCACTATATTTTCCCGGACTTCATTATAAGGACATTGCTGCTTTTCTTCAATCGTCACAGTCATTTTGTCTGAAAAATAATTAAAAACAATTTTGAAGTCTTGTAGTCTGTTTTGGCAAGGGATACATCACTTTTGGGTTGATTAATTTCATTCATGCAGTTACAAACATTTGGGCCCCTCTGTGGGGAGGGTGGATGTAGACAAAACAAGAATAATGGATTACATGTCAAGAAAAAAGGTACCTTCATTCTAAAGAGTTAATTTTTTTAAAAACTGAAATACTTTGGGGCATCCTTGGCCCCCCCTCCCGACTTCTTTTTAATCATATTCAATGTACCAAAATTTTGATAACAAAAAATGACAGAGATAAATTGTTTTCCCCTCATCTGTGGGGGCAAATTCTGATGCATCGAAAGTATTATCTTTAACCTTGGAGGTTTTGGGTCTTGTGACTTAGGGGGAATGCATTTGACTGTAATCCGGAAAAAAACTGAAAATTTTTCCCCTACCCTTTGGGTGAATATCCATTTTAAAAAAAAAAAACCTTTTCGTCTTCAGCAGTTCACCCATATTCATTTCTGGATGGGTGGGGTTTCCCAAATCCATTTCTTCTTTTTATCTGGTGATAATGCCCTTATCAAGGTCCCTCCCTTTTTAAATCGGGGTGCGTGCATTTTATTACCACTCCAGGCCTTTTCTGTTGCCCGGAGTTTTCCCTTGTTCCTGATGTCCTAACTCTCGCAGGAGCAGACTTCTTCAAGTCAGAAAAAACTTTCCCGAAACCTCCTCTGTCAGAAAATTCCTCCCATTGCATTTCTTTAGAAAAATTCAGATTCATTTTTCAGATTCAGTCCCTCATGTCTGCTTTGGTTTTTAAAGCTCCTGGGCTCAAGGGCCTTTTTCCCAAAAATTTTTACCCCCGTGTTTCTGTCCCCCACAAACCTTTTCATTCAGTTTCAAATTTTGTTTAAACCCCGAGGCTGTTTTGTGAGAGGAAGAAGCTTTAATCTTTTTTGGGCCCCGGGGACTCACTCTGGTGTTTGTGATGTCCAAAAAAAAAAGTCTTCTCCCTCAATAACTACTCTCCTCATAGGGACTTTTCGGGGGTGAAGCTGCTTTTTGGGCAAAGATTTCATGTTTCACTTTCCCAGGACCTTCAGCTGGGTTGGGGAATTGCACCAAAGGAACAGCAGCTGTTTCAGTTAAGTGCGCAAGGTCCTTCTCACCTCATATGGCGCAGAGAAACAGCTAAAAGGGGGCGCAACAACAGATTTGTTCCTGCCCCCACTAATTGTTCTCACACTTTAGCTAATTATTCTTTTTTTTTTTAATTAATGTGACTCTCAAACAAAACATTTACCTCAAAAGCAGTTCTCCATCAATATAAGTTCATTATTCGTGGGTTTTGGGGGTTCAAACACTCAGCGAGAGGGCGTGGAATCTCTTCCCTGTCATCTTCTGTCTCATCCCCTCCCAGACTTTTTCTTTTAATCCCCCAAAACATAAATGATTGTCCTAATTTCTTTCTTTAAAAAAAAGCCTTAAGCACCCCGGCCTCGTAAAACTGGACCCAAACCTTTTGCTGTTTAATGTGATAAAAAAGTTTTTCTGATCTTGAAAAGGTTAAAAAATTAACAAATAAAGACAAGGACCACTGACCATTAATGGAAGGACAACAAAGACTTTCCCAACCAAAACCAACCATACGGCAAAAAACGGCCAAAAAAAGCTTCAACTCATTGGTTTTCCCACAAAGCCTAAAAATAAAGCATACTAGAACAACATCTAGCACATATTTCTTCCACAAACAAGCAATTTTTCATTCATGTAGTCATCTGAATGTGTGTTTGATGATTCAAAGTAAAATTAGCTACCTACAACAGTATATTTTATATTGAAGGGTCACTGCCCTCCAGAATGACCTTTGACCCTATTATAAACTACTAGTGGGGTCAAAGCATCTTCAGTAAACAGCTGAACTCCTCCTCTTCTTTCTCCTCAGCAGTCCTGCCTCTCTTTCTTCCCTCTGAGTTCCTCAGGCTGCTGAGCTGTAGGATTCCAACAACACACTTGATCTCTCTCTTCACACACACACACACACACACACACACACACACACACACACACACTTTTGTGGTTTTCCCCATCATAAAAACCAAAAAAGGGGTTGTCTTCTTTAAGTATAAAAAAATAATATTAAAATTATAAGTTAAATTTGTAAAGTTGGAAAATTTTTTTTACTCTTTTTGCCACTACAGTCTAAAAAATTTTATTTAAAAAAAAAATTGACTTTCACGTATAGTGGACAGGCGTCTTAACAAATCCATTTTCCCTGACCCTTTTCAGTGTCTCTGTGATTTATGGCAAAAGAAAGCAGTTAGTTTCCATTCACATTCCCCAACTCTGATATCTGACTTCCTTAAATCAGACCTGCCCCAACAGCAGAATTTAAATGTCCCTTCTGTTTTGACGGGAATGTTTTAGTGATTTCGAGTTGTTTCGTTTTAAAAATTTTCCTTAAAAGCCGACACCCCGACCAGGGCTAATTCCCCAGAAGGTGCGGTTACCCCCCCAGCCTAGCTCCACCCAGGTCCCCTGCCCACCTCCTCTTCTCCCCAAGCTCCTCCTCAAACACCCCCAACCCCATCTCTAACCTTCTCTTCTGGTTCCTCCCCCAGCTTACACTTACCACGTTTCCCCCCGGGTCCTCCTCAAGCTCGCTCAAGCAGAGCCACCCCAAAATTCACAGTGGTTCCCCACAAAAAACCCACACCAAATTTAAAACACAATCTTTCCCAAAAAAGTGGGGGAAAATTGAAGGTGATTATCAGAAGGCGTGCAGCGTGGCATTACCGGAAGGGCCCCTGAGCAACCTCCGTAACAATGAACTGGACAAATTTTTTTTAAAAAAGTGATGTGATCTGTTGTGCTGTGTTATGATGTGTTGTCAGCACTTTTCCAGCCTAATTGTCCTTTGCCCTGATGTGATGTTTTTGATGTGTGTTGTAGTATTTTACATGCAGGTGTGGGTATGTGTGTGATGTGTTGCATTGAGTTTTGTCATGTTGCTGTGCTGTACTGTGCTGTCCCGTGCAGCACATAAAAAACTGATGTGTAGTGTTGTGCTACGCTGCTTTTGTTTATTGCTGCTGCCTTGTTTGTTGTGATGTGTCAAGAAGAACATGACACACATCACAACAAGCATAACATTACAAAACACAACAGCACAGCTCAAAACAATACAACAAACAAACACAACCCAAGCATAAGTTAACACAACTCATCACAACACATCACTGACAAAACCAGCCGGGCGTAGCCCAACACATCGGGTTGTGTACGTCAAAACCTGATGGGGTGGCTTCCTCACACATATCGATGATGATCTTGATGAAGAGTTGATTTCTCAAAAACAATAATCACACACAGTTTGTTATGAAGCTCGTTCCATTAGTAGAATCAATTGAAAACTGGACTGATTTTATCAAACACTTCATGAACCCCCAATCTGCCCTCTCCACTGGACAGGGGACAATGAGCCGAGATGATACAACATCATTTTACCAGTTAGCAGTAGTTACACAACTACCCCCTGACCACAACATACATGTCCCCGGGTCCCGTGGATATGATTAATCATTTTATCTCCTCTACTGGCTGCATTTAACATTTAGCAGCCTCTTCACAACCTGTGGAGAACAAGCATATAAAAATAGATCACAAAGACCCAGGATGGATTTTTGCGGGGCTCCCGAGAGGCAGCTCACTGGACTGGAGGAATCTTCATCTACAACAGAGGACCTTCCTAACACTCACCTTCTTAAGAGCACTGTCTCATGTCTCTTGTCTGCGGGATGTCAAAGCAGATCAGGACGCATCAGTGTCAATGTGGACCGTTGTCTAGTTCCTTCAATTAAAAGAAACGTCTACAGGTCAGTTGATTTCCTTTCTAGAAACATTGTTCCCCCAGTGTAATTGAGGCATCATTCAGAGAAGTGACTCTAAAGTTGATTGTGAGGTTTTCCTCATTCATTTGCCTTCAGCAGACTCAAACTTATTGTGATGTATGCGACATGGAAACATCAGTAAAGGAAACTGAACTGGATGTTTGTCACCTCTACTTCCATCCTGTGTCTGGGGCAGCTTCACCACCTCTCTTTTGGCCTCTGCTCAGGCTGAGGAGCAGCTGTGTCGGGCGTGCATCAAAAAACAGTGAAACTTTCCTCAAGTGCTCCTGGGGTTTTTCACATTCTTCAGTGAACACAGACTGTTAATGTATCTCATTTTCTTCTTTTTTACTTGAAAGAGTCATTTTGGGGGGTTAGGGGTGTAATGGGGCACACAATGTCAATGCACTTGGCGACAGCTCTCTCAAGTGACTCTAACCTCTTCAAGCACAATGTTTGGATTCAGGAGAAATTCAGATGCTGCTCTGTGGTCCAGCTCAGAGTCTCCGATGCCCACCACTGATCTCTTTACATTATTCATCAATTCCCCTAAACACAAATTAAACACAAGTTTCTATCTTTGTTTTTTCTCAGATCTTTCAGATAAACTGTGCGGCATTTTAGTTTAATGAATCAACT
This sequence comes from Toxotes chatareus, assembly GCA_016801885.1. Taxonomy (NCBI): domain Eukaryota; kingdom Metazoa; phylum Chordata; class Actinopteri; family Toxotidae; genus Toxotes; species Toxotes chatareus. The sequence continues at coordinate 2,556 of JAFBJY010001262.1, read as the reverse complement.
CAGTTGTCCCAAGATTCAAGAAAGACAAAACACTGATATTCTAAATGTGCTTTTAATGTGAAAGGACAGATCATGATGAGAATCTTAAAAAGTAAAAGTCACAACATTTTCTCCTGTAATAATGTAACTTCCATCTTTAAGGACTGGAAGGAAAAAAGTTTACAAGGGAAACATTTAGAAAGAGTTTAACAAATAGACTTTTAATATTTAATTTAAAAATTGTGTAAGAAAGAGACAGACATGTACATGAACTATCTGTTCAGCAGTGAGAAGTTTCTCTAACAGTAGGAGACCCCTCTCTGCTACCTCTCACAGAGACAATGAGGAACCAGACCACAAAAACCAGAGCCCAAACCCAGGATACAGAGGTTCAGTGAATGTGGTGTTGAAGGGGTAAGAGGTGGATCAGTGAGTCAGAGGAACTCTGTAGAAAAAACAGAAAAGCCAGCAGGACAGTCCACATACACTGCTACTCTGTCAGAGACAGAGGAAGATGATGAAGAGGAGGAGACAGGTGTCACTGTGTATTGTGCAAACAGAGTAACCACCATCAGAGCAGCTCAGTCTCCAGGAATGATCGTTCTCCAAACAAACAGTTTTCTCTGTCTCCTTTCCTTCTGATTCCTCTGTAACTCACTGATATAACCCTTCCTCTCCTCGACCTCCCAGTAACTGCGACCAGTCAGACCATTACTACACAGGCAGCTGAGGACCACTGGTCAAATCTGCTGGATGATCAGGATATGACTGATCCTCCTTCTGTGTCACCTTCCTGTTGTTGTCAGACAGTTTGATCTTTCTGTTTACTGTGTTTGTATCGATGGTGAGTTCACAGAAATCTGATGGAGAGAAGAAGCTACACAGCTGCAGTTATTGATCTATCACCTGATCATTGATTGACACTTTGAAGATGGTTGAATGTGAGCTGCTTTGTTTTCAAGAATCAAATAAAACCACACTTACACTTCCTCAGACCTGGTCTCAACCATGGACTCCACCAGGCTCCACCCTGAAAGGAGGAGGGTCAGACCACGCGTTCTCTTTCAGCGTAAACATGGACATTACATGGCTCTCATACACAGATGCTTTGATTATTCTGTTCATTCAGCAAAGAGACAAATGACCTGGAGTTCTTATCTTGGAATGATACCAGACAGGAGGTGACATGGAGGAAAGATTTCATCATTTGTCTTCTCCATTTATACCCTTTTTTGGTGTCAGACACAAAAAAAGATCTCAGAATAAAAAGATCAGGATCTCAGAGGGTTCAGCTGATTATTGTTGGATAAAAAACAGAGACATGATCGAGACCAATTTCATTTCCCCCTTTGGGGAAAACAGGGAGATGAATGTCTCTGAGCAGTGTAGGTTTATTGATGGCATAAAATCCAGTCTGAAAGTCCTGCTCAGTTTTGAAAAAAAGGCCCACCTTTTTAATGATTATTTCAATTTTCCAAATTGACGGTGAGCCCTTAATACTGAAGTCAAATTTGAAAACCCCCTTTTTGGGGTTTTGTTGAATTCAAACCCTTGTTGGATCTGTCATCAGTGACCCCTAAATTTTTGTTTTCCCTCCTCTATCACACCTGTGGGCTGGAGCCTCTCCATCCCCCAAAGGGTGTCCGTCCCCAGTGGGATCCTTCAGTCAACAGACAGACTTCACTCCGGGGTCCCGGTGTTGGGCTCAGTCCAGCTGCTCAGATGGGAGGTTGGGCTCAGGCGAGCCAGGCCCGCCTTCCTCTGTGATCAGACATCCTGAAAGGGTGTGACACACACATCACAAAGTAACCATCTTCAACTTTGGTTATTTTGGTTTTTTCCTTTTTTTTTGGTTCGGGCCCTTTTTTCCCGATTCAATGTTGAGGCAAATTCTAAACATCATCTGTAGGGTTAAGAAAACCAACAACTGAAGCAAAAAAAAAAGAAAATGATGAAAAATTTTAGTCTAAAAACTCGAACTTTGTAAATTTACTGAACAATCCTAAAAAGTTTGGGTGTTTATCCCCGTGTAAATCAGATTGAGCAAATCATTGCTAAACAGGCATGGATCCCACCGGGGCTGGGCAGTGTGGACTCTTCAGTCCCCAACAAAACTTACCCAAAACCGGGTCCTTGTTCCAGGTCCGGGGTCTCAGACTAGGACTGGGAGCGAGAACGAGGGCAAACTTCACAGCTTCTCTCTGAGGGTTCGCTGCTCAGTCTGAAGGGAAACAATGAAAAAATCAAATAAAATTTATTTAAAGGACAATCAAGGAAAAAAATTCATTTTTTTCTCGCTCCCGCAAACTAACAGACCTACATTTGAAAATGGGAAAAATCAAAACAGTTTTTGGTGAAGCAGAAATTCATCTTTATCCACCTGCTAACAATGGGTTTTCATTTGATCTTCTTTTTGGCCCCGATTCAAATCCCTTTTTGTTTTATTCTCAACAAGTTGGAACATGTCACCTTTATTATCCCGGGGACTTTAATCCTGCAAACCCCAGGAAAACATAAAACTCCATTGTTTTTGGCTTTTCCCCAAAGCAACAACACATTGGACCCTCTACATAACAT